>JAADVK010000197.1:0-38205 GCA_023334975.1 Globisporangium sylvaticum
GGAAGCGGGTTGTTGCGTGCGTGAGTGAACGCGCAATCCCTTCTCCAAGCACCATGGAAGTTTACGCTGGAGGCACCAGCAGACTGAATAGTACACTGTAACCTACAGCTTCAACCCGCAAAGAATCTGTTGGAGCACTAAACTGTAACAGAGAGGAGTGAATCTTCTCGCTGAAGATGTAATGTACATGCAATATTACGTGTTTGTGAGCTGGGGTGATGAGCGAGATATCGGAAGCGAGGTTTTTATGAGAGGCAGATAAAACCTTAGGAGTCGGTGCTTGGGAAATGCTGCTTGGAGGAGGCAGCAGACGCTCCAAGCACCAGTCGAGCCTGCCGCCAGCTGCTTCAGCAATTTACCCTAGCAGCGTTTCTTTTTGTCCACTGCGTAGGGCAAACGGTGGTTTGCCCTCAATTGCCGTGGTGTCGTGTGCAGCACTCGCGGCGATTACACTCGATCTCAGTATGCTGCCGTGGATGTAGGTCTCCATTGCGCAATGGCGCAAAGTGGTCGGAAATTTTAACAAGCGAAAATCAATGGCGACGGGTCGCCTGAGCTCCTCTCCGTCTCCTTCTGTTCCATGAAATCAATCAAGCTGCCAGAAAAGGTGATGAGCTGTTGCTGCGTGTTGTTTGAAGGTCGCACCAAGAGGCAGCGGAACACGTGGACAAATCCATTGATTGATCACGAGCTGACATGATTGCGCAGGACGAAGGGATCAGTTGAAGCAGCAGCGAGATTGACGCGTTCTGGGCCGCTGGGTGACTCGCTCGTCGTGGAAGTGCTGCGAGTTGGTCACTGCGTCTCTGCGGTTCTCCAGGCTCACACCCGCGTGGGGCCGCTAAAACGGCGATGTGCTGGAAGCCGAGACCAAGACTATTATATTGAAAGGCACGTCAACGATGGAGGAGTGAGTAGGTGGACACACCCGCTCATGTGCGTGTGCGTCAGCCCAGTCACCACCGTTGTTCACTGCAGCTCACACCAATCCGTTCGTGTCACGGAGAGTTCGCGGGTGTCGCTGAATCGCGCCGATACAGCGTTCTGATACAGTCATCTCTAATAGAGCAGCAAAGCGACCAAACGGCCACTGCCTTGCGATGACTGCTACAGTAACGTAGCACACACAAAACGGCTTGATCAGCAGCAGTGAGAGCGCTCGCCGCACTCAGACTCATCCCGGTGCCGTCACGAACTTCCAGCATCGGTGCGGCTAATAGTGCAACCAAGGCACGCCACCACCAAGTGGAGTCGCTTAAGCATTTCTATTGGAAATGACGCGTCTAAAGCAATAGCATTTCAACATGTGGATGCCTGAGATGCTTGGCAATGAAGGCAGAGATGTCCACGAACGCCATGCTGCAATTTTGCTCGAGAGTGAACGGTTGATCTGCGAAGCTTCTCTGTAAGCCCAAATGAGGCAAACACGTCAGCAGTTGATTAGAGTTTGCTTGGCCTACATTATAAGTAAGTTGACAAAGCTCGAGACTCCGTTTGGAAGAGTGCATCCATGGGCACTGGATTTCAAATACTCTAACGTCTGTGTTAATGTTCTAGGTGGCTCCGAAATATCCGACGCTCTCGTCACTTCAAACAGTGCCTAGACCTCTCACGACGCGAAGGCAGTCGACGACAGCTCCTAGGTGCGGATACAGCACTCGCTCAGCTTGTCTGGTGATGCAGCGCTTGTCGAGCATTTCACGGATCAAGCAGGCAGAGGTTCATTTCAAGTTTCTATTATGCCATCAATTTTGTTTACAGAGTGTGTTCGTCCAACACACGTACGTATGCAGTCGCAGTCGCAGTCTTAGCTGGGAATCTGCCACGAAAGTTGACTGATCGCACAAGACATTGCGACCAATCAGGGCGAATTCCCTTCGATTTGGTAGGCGACCCGTGAGCCAAAGCGCAGTGGATCGATCGATCAGTAGAATCCTCCCGAGACCTTGACGCACTCTGGCTCCGTCGGGTGGGTCTCGTGGAAGCGGCGGAAGTCGATCACCGCGCCGCCGGTCTCCGAGTCCACGTCCACGCAGTTCTCGAAGCGGTGGTCGAACAAAATCTCCTCCGCCTTGTACGAGTGGCGCACCTGGATGGTCGACGACGTCACGGCGTCAATGCCCTCGACAAGCACCACCACTTCAACCTGCAGACATGAAAAGGAGCAAAATGATATGAGATAAATGGATGTCCGTCCACAAAGCACCAACCTACTGATGCAGAAAACAACAGAGCACCCCTCACCTGAGATTCCTTCCAGTATTCCTTGATCTCGTTGATCGACTCTTGGTGCGACGTAGGCTCACTCGCGGCTGGCGCAGTGGCGCAGCGGCAGTGGTTGCAGATCGAGCTCTTCTTCAAGTCCGTGGTTTGCACCGTGCCGTCACGCTCACCGCTGTCCGCGTCCGCTTGGCGGCTGATTGGCTCGGGGAACATGTAGCTCTTCGACGGGTTGTGGTGCACGCCGCACGACGCAGCGCTCTTCGGGCGACACAACGGACTCCACGCGTCCATGCGGTGCACCACCACAGACGGCAGCGCGAGCAGCATCATGCCGCCGAGGTCGTCGTCTGGGTGCTGGATGCGCATCGGGTGCGACTGGAAGTAGTAGTGCTGTCCGAACTCGACGTCGTGACGGATCGCGTACATGCGCACGTGCGCCTCGACGAGCTGGTGCTTACGCATCTCGCATGCCTGGAACATGAAATAGAGCTCGCCCCGGATGCGGCGCACGACCGCGTTCGTGCTCAGCACAATCGTGTTCGCTCGAGCTTGCGCGCGCGAAAAGCGCTGGAAGATGATGCCGATCGCGAGCGCATCCAGGAGCACGCCAATCAGGGACTATTGAAATATAGGAGGACAACAATAATTAGATACACACAGCTAAGTGGGGATACAAACAATAACAATAAATCCAATCACGCACCTCCAGGGTGATGATGGTCTGCATCCACGCGCACTCGTTGAAGAACACGTCGCCGCCGTTTGTTCCGAATCCGATCGTGAAAAGCACCGACACGGAGAACGAGAAGCCGTCGAAGTACGAGTTGATCGCGGCCTTGCAGTGGTTCGGCACCGTCGTGTACAGCAGCCCAAAAAAGGCAATCGCAGCAACGTACTACTCACACAGAAAGCATATTCATGACGACGAATAGTCATACCACATGGTTAGCATTCCTCTGGATATGAAGATAGAGAGAGAAATTAGTTAGAGACGCACGCACCATGAACACGAGCGCGCCGAGCACTTTGCTCAGACGAAGGTTCACGACCGAGTGGAACGGGTCTTGGAGGTACAGTTTCCAGTACTTGGGCACTTTCTGGCGGCGAATGCTGCAACATCAGTAACGACACACACACAACAGCCACACACAATTCATCAGTCAACGCCACACCACCATAACGGTCACGAGTCACTACACCATTTCCCAATATACAACGTACTTCCATCGTCCTTTGGAGCGCAGGAAGGGCGTGTCGTCGCGGTCGATGACGCGGCCCGTGCGCTCCGAGCCAGCGGGCACGGACACCGCGCGGTGGTGCAGATGAGAGGGCGGCTGGTAGCCCGAGTTGGCGTTCACGCTGTAGCCGCTCGCGGGCTGCATGAGCACCGCGGACGCGTCGTGCGGCTTGGTCACCTGCGGCTCGCCGTCTTCGTGGAGCGAGTAACTGGCGCCGCGCTCCATCTTCAGCTCTGTTGGGACTTGTCCGTCGCTGGTTTTAGTCACTTTGTATGTGTGTGGCTTGCTTGGCTCGGTTCGTTTAGTTCAGTTTGATGAGACGTCGCTCTAATGAGACAGCAGCAACACACGCGAATGAACGACCAAAAAGGGCAGGCGAATCCAGCGAGCGAGTCGCCACGGTTGTTGAAAAGCAAAGGCAGCTTTCTTCGGGTCTTCGTGCGACCTTCCGACGACATTCTTTGAATGAGATTAATTTTCTTCGACTAATTGCGATTTACCCACGCAGTTAAGTCCGATTTGATGGCTCTTTGGCTTTGACCGATGAGCTGGCTTTTCTGCACTGACTCCTGAAGAAAAGCGAGCAAAGATCTTGGAGCATTTTCAAAAGAGTGACGCTTTCGCGTTGGCGCCATCATCCATGTGGTCGTGCTTGAGCATGTAATACCAGTTCTGCACCAAGGCTGTGCGTGCGCGGCGATGGCGGCGCCAAGGTGTCGCAAGTCGGAGGTGCGCGACTGTATCGTGAGTGGCATTTATTCTTTATGGGTGGAACGAAGAACGGAGACGGATGGCAATATGGCGACGCGATGTGGCTACAACGGGTCAATCGCTCAGCTCATGCATGCGTTTGGGACCTGTAGCGTCGCACGCGCGATGCATCGTTAAAGATTGGAAGCCGCCTGGCATGCACATTGGAGATCAATTGCTGTGTTTGCGCCGCCAGTATGCTGGCTTTCGCTGCTCTCGCCGCCGACCAGTTCCATAAGAAGTTGACGGTCTCTTTTGCATATGCTTGTATCCACTGAAACACAGGCAAAGATTGGCCCCGAAATGGCTCCATTCTCGTGGGCGTTGAGCACCAAGTGGGCGACTCCAAGTTCCTCCAGGTGTCGGCGTGGCGCCAGGCGAACACGTCGGCGTTCATCAGCGACTGCCAGGGACTGTGGATGCCCTTTGAGCAGGGCGGGCTGTTGCTGCACGCGACGACCATTTGAGCCAAGCGAGGGCGTGCAGTGCAGTGGTGAGTGGGGGGATGGGAAAGCGGCAGTGCGCTGGACTCTCTCGTTCGTGACATTAACCCATTCGTCCAGTGGCGCTTTCAGCCATTGCTGACACACAAGTAAATCAGGAAATGCAAGCGGAAGGCGGCATTTGATATATCGCGTGCATGGCGGTGGCGTCCGTGGTGTCCACGCAATGGCAAAATAATGGCGACCAATAATGAGCAACGAAGGATCGCGAGCGAGCGTGTGAATGAATATGCCCGCAAGAAGAGCCAGCTTTTTCATTGGCAGCGAGGAGCGAAAAAGTGTTCGTTCGATTGTCGTGACGCAAACGAGCCGATGGAAGGGCCGAAGAGAGCTTGTCCTGGTCTTTGCGCCATTGGCGCAATCTGCATACAGAGCCTGTAGTTCATGCGTGTACCTCTTTATATAGCTTAGTGATACATTATAAGCGCAACATCTCTTCATTTGTACTAAGTGTGTGGTTATAAAAGCAGTAGCTGATATGACAGGCAGTCTAACAAGATGTGGGCGACAAGCCTGCACCCCGCACGTTGAGAAAAAGGTCGCTGCGCATTTTGCTCGCTCCTTCTGTGCAAGGCGATTTGAATCGCTACAAATGCTTGTTGACTCCAAGAGCTCTGCACATGCATGCTTGTCCGTCCCTCATGCGCGGCAACATGGCCACCTTGATGCATTATTCGCACTGTAGATGGAGATGCGGAGGCTCAGCTAGCGAGCCAGTGCTGCACTCTCCCTTTTGACGGGCAAGCGAGTGGCCAGCGACGGCAACCAGTGACCTGCTGCCTCTCTCTGCTGAGCTCTTCCCCTTGTCCCTTGTCCTCCTCCTGGCTTGGTGGATGGACGGATGGGTGGATGATGTGTGAGGGAACGCGAGAGTGATTGCTCCCAGGGCTCTTGGACAAATTGTGCAACGCTGCTGCACTCTGCATGCACTCTGCACAACCACCAGCTGGTCCGTCTGGCGCGCGCCGCTCCGTTCCTGGACCTCTACCGACCTCACGCTTGTGGTTCTCGAACGTGTGTGTCGGTCAGTTTCTCTTCTGCTCGCTTTCGCTCGGACCGGCAAAGCAAGCCACAAAGGTAAGCAAAAGCAGCCAAGACGGCTTGATCTGCTCTGCTTCAAGACAGTCAGTCCGTCCAGAGCCTTACGTAGTACGCGCTGGAACTCTACGCACCCATTCCTTCCTGGCTTACTCGATCGCTTTCTTACGCGTCCGTCGCTCTTGTTTCTTGTGCTCTTCTGCTGCAGGTCTCCTCGTCTGCTCCTTTACGCGCTTGTGAGTCACTCATTCGCCAATCTTCGCTGCAAGACGCACATCAACCGCAACGACACGTAGCAAGCTCCATCACACACACAACTCACCATGAAGACTCTGAGTGCGCGAGTGATCGGCTTCACGGCCGGCTCGCCGACGACGTACACCACGCAAGTGCACCTGAACGGCGAGACGTGGACCGTGCCGATCCGCTACAGCGCGTTCCGCGACTTCTACGTCAAGATCAACGCGATGGAGCCGAACTTCAATTTCAACTTCCCGAAGAAGGGCAACTTCTTCTCGTCGCCGCCGCCCGCCGAGCGCCGGGTGCAGCTCGACGCGTTCATGAAGAAGAGCGTGGCGCACTTTTGCGAGCGCCAGTTCCCGCAGAACGTGCTCGACCTGCTCGACGACCTGCTCGACATCTCGGCGCATGTGGTCGAGCAGAAGCAGGAGACTGAGGCGGAGACCGATGACTCGGCCTCGGAGCAGGAGGAGGAGGCTGCCAGTGAAGACGCCAAGAAGAGCGTCGAGCCAGTTGCGGCGACCGCGGTGCTCGCGCCAGTGCCGGAAGTTGAAGCTGGCGAAACTGAAACTGAAGGTGCAGCTGCCGCGCAATCCGAAACTGTCACGCCAGCAGCAGCTGTGGTTGCCCCAGCTGTTGAGGAGGAATCCAAGCCTGCACCAGTTGAAGAGGTCAAGCCAGTTGTGCCAGCCCCTGTTGAAGCGGTGAAGCCAGTTGCGCCAACACCAGTCAAAGAGGTGAAGCCAATTGAAGAGCCAGTCGCGGTTGAACCAGCTGCGCCGGTTGAGGAGACCCCAGTTGTTGAAGCGGAGCCAGTTGCCGTTTCGATTGCTGAGCCTGAAGTTGAAGTGCAAGCCGCTCCAGCTCCTGTGGTCGTTGCCCCAGAAGCGGCCGTTGCCCCAGTTGTCGAGGTGGTGGAGCCTGAGGCTGAGCCAGTCGCCGTTGAAGCGAAGCCAGAGGCTGATGTCCCTGTTGCCGCTCCAACTCCAGCTGTCGAGCCAAAGGCGGAAGAAGCCGCCGTCGCGGTCGCCGCCGCATTCGAGAAGATCGTCGAGACCGTCAAGCTGACGCTCGACACGCCAGCGGCTGTCGTCGCCGCGAAGGAGCCTGCGGTTGTGGCGGAGCCGCCGAGCCCGACTGCGTCGGAGACCGCCACCGCCAAGAAGAAGAAAGCCAAGCAGCTGAGCGAGAGCCAGAAGCGGATGCGCAACCTCAAGCGCAAGGAGAAGCGCAAGAAGAAATCCAACATGAAGGTGAGCGCCAGCAAGAGCCACCGCACGGCGGACGGCACCGAGTTCGACAGCGACGACGACGACGTGCTCGTGCGCGTCCAGCAGCCCAAGCACTAGATACCCAGGTATGTGGTATAGTATTTTTCGTGCGTTGGGGAAGGTAGATCGTCAAGTCACTCGGTAGGTTAGCAGCAGGAGTTTTCTTTGTGAGGATTCTTTTTTCATTTTGTCATTTACTATTAGAGAAAACAGTTCAAAAAGAAACAACACCAGCAACAACACTCGCAAGTAGTCTCTTCTTGATCGCTTGCTTCCATTTACGCGTATGGGTGTTGCCATTCTAGCAAAGTCTTGCAACCAAAGCTCCGCAAATGGTTGTGTGCGAGGGTGTCTCTGAATTTTCCATCGAGTCTCTCTTAAAATTATGTGAGTTGTGTGGGCTTGTTGGTTAGAATAGGAACGTCATCTCCTTGAGGTCCTGGAGCTCCGACTGCAGACTCGTGCGCTCATTGCACTGCACATCAGCATTGCGACAAGATTGTTAGAAGTTTGGTTTACGATCACAACAAAGCAAGATGTACGAGAGTAGAGATGACACATACCATGGCCAGCACGTCCTCGCGGAGCTTGGTGATGCGCGCCTCGTCGCTCTCCTGGCGCAGGCGGAAGTGCCTGACCTGCTGGCACAGGATACTGTCCTTCTCGGTCTCGATGCGCAGCATGTGCTGCTTGAGCTTGGCGATCTCCTTCTCCAGCGTGTGGAACTGCGAGTCCTTGATCGCGATGATCTTCTCCACTTCGGCCCGCGGCACGCGGTCGTCGTCGCTCGCCTCGACCATCTGCTGCAGCTCGGCCACGAGCGCGTTCTTGGACGCCAGCTGCTTCTCGAGCCAGTGGTTGCCCTCGGCGAGCGCCGCCACCTGCGCGCGCAGCTCCAGCACGTTCGCGGCGTGCTGCTTGTTGGTCGCGCGCAGCACCGCGACGATGTTCTCGTGGTTGGTTTTCATAGCATTAATCTCCTTCTCGAGCTCCGCCATGCGCGCGTTCGCCGCCGCTACGTGGGTCGGGCTCGTCTTGCCCGATCCCGAGGTTGGCGAGGACGCCCCATTGCCATTGCCGGTGCCAATGCCGAAGCCGTTGGTGGACGAGAAGCTCGCACGTCGACCGAGTGCCGGTGAGCCGATGTTCGCGTGCCGGAAAAAGAGCGGTGCTGGAGCGGGCTCGGCATTTCGAGCTGGTTTCATAGACTCGACCGCTGTGGAGAAACTGGTCACTCGAGTCACCTGGGGTCTCGAGGTGGAGCTGGAGCTAGAAGTCCTAGTAGTAGTAGTAGTAGTAGCTGCTGGTACTGGAGACACTGCCATTGGTGCAACTGGTAGATCCAGTATCCGTCCGTGAGCTGGAGCTGAGCACTTCGTCGTGTGAGGAGGAGCTCCTGTACAGGTCGTTGAGACTGCTGATCCCGTTGCTGTCGCCCATCAAATCAACGAAACTTGGTTCCGATGATCTCTTTTGCTGCTGCTTCTGCTGTTGTTGTTCGTCACTTTGATGGTGATCGAACGACTCGACCTGGGGTGATTTCGGTGGAGCTGGCTTCTCCACCTCTGCTTCGCTTGGCTTCTCAACCGGAATGACGACCATTTGGCTCACGATGCTCGCCGTGCGAGCCGAGGTCGACGGCGGCGACGATGTCGCAGTAGTAAACGATCCAAAGCGGCTGTTGGACGGACTCTTGAGTCCCGACGAGCTGGTATTCGCAGTCGACGACTTGGGGGAGCTCGTAGAGGATGCATTCACTGAGTTGGCATTGTTGTTATTGCTTGCGGTCTTGCTCGGAGAAATCTGGAGCCCGAGCTCCTTGCGGGAGGTCTTGAACGTGCGGACCAGCGGCGTGGTCACCGATGTGGCTTGCTGCGCTATCGAGTTCGTAGTAGACGGAGCTGAGGGCACTGATCTCGACGACGACGCTGTTGTTGCCGGTGGTGGTGCCGGCGTATCCTGGGAGTCGACGCTACTACCCGTGCTGCTCCCAGCGTCGCTGTTGTCGGGCATCACGGGCGACGGCGGGCTCTTGGTGCGGCTGAGCGGGTACTCCTTGACGCAGAAGATCTCTTTGCGCCGCACGGACACGCCGTGGTTACTTGGGCAGTCAAAACACCGTTCTTTCTCATACGTGCCGTCGTTCTCGCCCTTGCCTTCATCGAGCGCGATGCCGTACCACTCGCCCGCTTCGTTCTTGATCTTGCCGATGTAGCGCACCCATCCAGACCGCCGCTTGGAGAGCACCACGCGGCTGTCTAGTGGGGTGTTGATCGTCGTGGGGCTGTGCGTGGACACGAAGCTCGCGGTTCGCGGCTTTGGGATGCTCGACGACATGCTTGGACTCGTGCTCCTGTTCCTGTCAGCGCCGCCACCGTGCGGTGAGAGCAACTTCCTATGCTTCCCAGGCTCGCGCGTGCGCTGGCCGGCAGGTTTCGCGCGGTTGATCTGCGCAACTCAATGGGATTCGCTATATTCCTCTCCGCTAGCCTCTCCAGGTGAGCTAGCTCACTGTGCATTGGTATCCATCCATCGTCACAAGAGACGCGAGGAAAGTAACACTGGCTTTGTGGTTCTCGTCCTCGGAGCACTTGTCCTGTCAGTAAAGCAGCTGAATAAGAACTGCCACCAACCAGCTGGAGAGAGCCAGCAGCCATAAAAAAGAGCTCTTCGTTCCAAAGATGGCTACACTTTTGTTCGTCTCTACTCACTTAAGTAAATGGGTACAAAAGTGTCAGGATCATACTCAGAATGTCCTAAGATTGTGTTTGAGAACAAGTCGGTCGCACCCGATCCAGAAAAAAAACTTCCAAGTCCGAGTCTTGGTTGTGGCAATTTCATGTGATCTTTTGGGTACTGATCGACCCTGCTCGGTGACACGCACATATTCGTACGATGTCACAGACCACTGACTAGTTCGCGAAGAGGAAAGTCTTACATGAGTGATTACGGGATCTGTGACGAGTCGCTGCGTGACGCTCGCTCACACAGCATTGGCTGCGCAGCGAGCAATACGTCCAGCAGCTGCATCTGACCAACGATTGCTGCTGTAGCGGTATTGAGGACTTCAAGACTGCACTTCGTCACGATGATTGACCCCCTGACGCCTTCATGAGAGACGTTCATACGCGTCGGTATCTTGGGACTCTTGCGGCTCTCTCTGCTTGTTTAGCGCCGCACAGGTAATCAAGGAACTCGAACCGACGGGAGGAAGGAGCTGTAAGGTCTGATGACTGACTGGGCGTTTCTCTCCCGTTACGCAGCGCTCAGATGATTCTGGAATGTATGAGCCACAGGCTAACGCGCCATGCGTAATCCGTTCCCTTGCATCCCCAGACGTATACGCACAAACAGCCAGGTTGTTCTATCACACAGGAGGCAAGTCAGACTCGTTTCATTGCATTTCCGAACGCAACGTCTATAGCCGTCTTAGTACCTTATGGATATGGCGGCGACAGCGGCGTGATTGCTTCAATCTTGGAGATTGAAGCAAGCAGCTCCGAGCTTGTTCGAGGGGTGAGGAGCAGCCATGAAATCTAAATGCCACCGCCATTCGCATTACAATAATGCGGTGCCGCTTTGCCCTTCAACTTCGAGTCACCAGGTAGTCGTCAGCGTGATAGGCAGGCAGTCGTCGGCGTGGTGCTTGTGCCTCGAGACGCGTCTCACCAACAACGCCATCACGCCACATCTCTGCCAACAACCAACTGAGCAGCAGTCTTCTGGTGGCTGTTGTTGGCTGTTGCTGAGCTGTTGCAGGAACAGCTCAGTCGAAAAGCGATCCGAACAATCGGAAAATTGTATTGCGCAATTTGGATTTTTGAACCGACAAACGACAAAGCTCCATACAAAAACACAGACTAGAAATATAGAAAGAAAAAATCCCAAGAAAGCCCTCGTACCAGTTGATTGTCTGTTGCATACAAACTTCAAGTGATTTAACATTCCCAAGGAAGCCCTCGTATCAGTTAACTCGTCCTTGCATACAAACTTCAAGTGAAGATTCCACTTCGCAAACAGGCTCACTCACTCAAGAGAGCGAGTGAAATAAATGTGGCAGAGAGAATTCTATTTCAGGGGTCCGTCTGGTTTCCCTCTACAATATCATACACTCCTTCGGATCCAACCATACTCTCTTGCCTCCACTAAGTGTACATACTTCCAAGCCTAATATCTTGCTCCCCCTTTTCCTGACATCACCATTCGCACACAGCCTCCATTTGCCGCGTTGCGTGAGCGGCGAGCGAGCGAGAAGAGAAGAGAAAGAGGCGAGAAAAGAGCTCTTCGCGTGCCCATGTACCCGTCGTTCCAGCGCTTCCGCGACGCCAGCGACCAGCAAGGCGCACAGGCGCGCGCGGGGATGCACGCCCCAGGAGGTCTCGATGGCGACGAGGAGGACGCGCGCGACGTGGTGCGGTCGCTGCAGCCGCTGCCGTCGTCGGCGCGCCTCATGAGCGCCAGCGCCATGATGCGCGAGCTGCAGACGCGCGTGGCGCCACAGTACCTGCCCAGCCCCGCGCAGCAGCAGCAGATCCAGCAGTACCAGCTTCAGCAGCAACAGCAACAACAGCAGCAGGATATGCAGATGAACATGCAGCAGCAACAGCAACAGCAACAGCAACAGCAGATGCAGCAGATGGCGCAGCGCCGAGCGTGTGCGGGTCGCAGTGGCGGCGGCGCGCCAGCTCCCCAGCAGCAAGTACAAGTCGCCCAGCTCCACCAGATGCAGCAGGTGCCGCCGCCGCAGCCAGAGCAGTATTTTAACGTCGGCAACGCGAGCGGCACCTGGGGTCAGAGTATGAGAAACTCCGTGCATCGATCGTCCAACTCTTCGTATTGTATTCTCTGTCTAACGCCGCGTATTTGTTGTTGTTGTTGTTAAAATAGTGGGTGATGGCTTGAATAACAACATTACGTCGATGGCGGGCTTTTCAGTCGGTGGCGTTGGCGGCGGCGTTGGTGGCGGTGACATGCCCGTGTATGACATAAACGGAAACGGGGCCGCTGGCGTTGCTGGAAATGGCGGCGCTGCGCGTGCGTCGCTGAACGCGCAGTTCCTGCCGTCGATCCACTCCAAGTACCGTCGCGAGAACGACATGGGCGTCCAAGAAGTCCAAGAAGAAGTACCAGAAATGCAGCAACAGCCCCAGGAACCGGAAGAGGACGAGCAGAGCGAGCGCGAGCGCATGTTCCGCATGCGCGCCTTGTACCTCCAGCAGCAGCACGCGATGGAGCGACAGAAGCTCGAAGAACGCCAGCAACTGCAGCGCCAGCAGCAAGAGGAGCGCAGACAACTGGCGCTGCAGCAGCAGCAACTACAGCAGCAGAGACGGCAGCAGCAGCAACCGCAGTATCAGCAATCCCAACAGCAGCTCCAACAACAGCAAATGCAAATGCAACAGATGCAGCACCTACAGCAGCAAGTACAGGTACAACAACCGCAGCAAGACACGACTCGCGAGCGACGAGACCTCGCGCCTCTCGCTACTACAACAACAAGCCCGCGCGAACCAGATTATGACCTGCCGCGGAGGATTCACCGCGAACTACAGCCGCCTCCGTCGTCTGCTGTCCCCCAGTCAGTGGCAGGAGCAGCAACGTTTGCGCCGCAAAAGATGGCCGCACAGCCCCCAGCAGCAACAGCCGCGAGAAGAAATGTCAATAATGTGAGCGTGAATGCGCCATCATCGGTAGCGAGCACCGCCAGTGGCGGTAGTGGTGGCAATGGCGGTGGCTTGAATCTCCCGCTGCCGCCGCCTCTTCCCTCGACGGCGCGGCGCTTTGCGTCACAACTCTCTCCTCACGGTTCAGGACTCGGTGTGAGCGCAAATACAGCAGCAGCCGAGTTTGCGAGTTTGCAACAGCCACCGTCGCATGCGCCGATTGCGCCTGTGGTGCCGGTAGCTCAGCCGAAGGCGTCCAGTAAAGCGAGCAAAGCAGCGCAGCAGATTCAGATCCCACGTCAGCAGGTACAACAGCAAAAACAAGCGCGAGTCCAGCCACGACCAGCAACAGCAGCAGCAGCAGCAGCGCAGCGTCTCCCTGTTGCGGCGGAACTGAGAAATGCCGCGAGTATGTACTATCGTGATGTGCAGCAAGGGCAGCAGCAAGTACCACCACCGCAGCAGCAGCAGCAACAACAACAACAACGGCAGCAATTACAGCAGCAGCAGCAAGACGTGGCGTGCTGCTTCCCTACTGACACCGCTCCTAATGTGAAAAGTCGAGCCCCAGCGAGAAGGAGATCTGCGAACGAGTATGATGACGACGATGATGATGACGATGAGGAGGACGGAGATGAGAGCGACGTGGCGCCAGAACCTGCGCCGAAACGACGCAAACCTGCCGCCAAGCGCAAATCTACAAAGAAATCCACCAAGCAGTCAGCATCAGCATCGACTTCCCGTGCACAAAACCAGGCAGCATCTACAGGAACAGGAGGATCTGAATCCACTGCTGCAGGTGCAGCTGGCGAAACGAAGCGCCGCTGTGGCCGCAAGAGCATGAACTACTCGTCCGAGCAAAAGCGCGAGCGCAACCGCGCAGCTGTGAAGAAATGTCGTCAGCGACAGGCGCTCAAGTACGAATTCCTGCTGCAGAAGGCCGAAGTGCTGGAGACCGAGAACCGGACGTTGTCGGACATGCTCGTGAACAATGTCGACCTGGAGGAAGAGAAGCGCACGCAGCTCACGCGCGGCATCCAGATGGACATTCTCTTCAAGATCAAGGAGATCTTCACGCAGAGCCTGCCGAAGGACTTTGTGCTGGACGCGGACTCGATCTGGGACCTCAACTCGGTGCTCGCGGTGTCGATGCCCTCGCGCTGCTACTATGGGATCGAGAGCATCAAGGAGTTCTGGCGCACGTCGCTGCGTATGCGCAACAAGGGCAAGATCCGGAGCTTCTGGGCGTGGCTCTTCCGACTGCCGCCGGGCGACCGCTTCACGGAGTTTGACATCCAGCCGTTCTCCGAGACGTCGAACCTGTACTTCATCACGTGGACGACCAAGTCTGAGCCGCCGCTCTCGGGCTCGATGGTGATCATGTTTGGTCACGGCCACCGCGTGACGCTGCACGTCGAGTGCTTTGGGTGGCTCATCTGGCGCTACTTGCTCACGAACGAGCCGTTCCCCGAGCCGATGGATTAGTGAAGAAGAAGACGTGGGAGGCGAATATGTATGAGGGGGAGAGCCACAATGTTTAAGTCTGAGTAGCAACGTGCGCTTACGGAGAAAGAACGACGCAGGTGGACAGTGCGTGAACAGTACGAAGAGTGACTGAGCTTGGCTGTGGAATTGGACCATAATAATAATAATAGCGTTTGGCTCGGAAGTTCTAACTTTGGCTGCAGAAGTCTGAAAGCGAAATATTCGAAAGCTGTGACTTTGAAAATGGTGTAGAGAGAGAGAGAGAGAGAGAGAGAGAGAGAGAGATGAACGACAGCGATGAAGCCCAGGACGCGCTGGAAGCTCGCGCTCGCGCTCAAGCTGCGCCTCGACAAGGTAAGCTGCCAATGCAATTGTGTCTCCCGATGCATTTCATAACTGCCTCTGATCTCCTCATCCGCTCGTGCTCCGTGTTCTAGGCGATGTCAATGGCGAGCTAGCTCCAGTGGAACCTGGAGCTCTTCGTGATGCAAACCAAATGGAGAACTCAGGACTTCAGCAACTCTATTCAGATGCTGGAGTCGTGACCCCAGACGCTGACCGAGAAGTGCAAACGCCAAATGAGCCGCAGAGGAGTACGGAAGACCAGGTGATCCCGACGCCCGGCTTCACGTCCGCGTTCTACTACGACCCGTACGTTGAGATCAAGGACTTTCTCGACGCGCTCAAGTCGGGAGCCAATTTCCGTGTCGGCGCTGCTGTCGGCGGTCAAGATAATGATCCCAGTGATACAGTAGAGAACGGAACAGCCTCTCGACAATCGAATGGCATTCTGAACGAGAGCCACTCAGGAGTCCTGAATGATGAACCGCCAGTGTCAACGAGTCAGCCTGGCTCTGTAGTACCAGAAGCGTCTGATTCAAAGCCCGCGATGGTAAGCGCGGAGTCGGATACCACTCGCTCATTTGAAGCTGAGACTGCGGGTCCCGAGAGTAAACCAGAAGGATTGCTCGCAGCAACAGTGACGACAGGTGACGAGAAAACGATTGCTGAGATCCCACCCGCCTCGGAGAAAAATGAAGACGCTCCTGGCCGTGAACACAACAGCACTGATCCTGCTGGAGTCGTCGAGAGTCCACCAGAATACACAACAACACCACGTGAACCCAAGACCTCCTCAAGAGAAAGTCTTGACGACGCCAAGGGGTCACAAAGCAAGGAGAACGAGGCCACACAAACCACCGAGACCCAACAGTTATCTGACTCTCAAGAACAGCAACAGCGAATACAAAGCGCTGACGCGACGCACACACCTACAGCAGCTCCAGCCAAGAGCTCCCACAGCCAAACGCTGGGCTTTGCGGCATCTCTCACAGCGCCTTTCGCGCCGGAGACCAAGTCCGCGTGGGTTCAGCTCTTTGGCTCCAAGTACGAAGACGAGATCGGTCCGAAGGCAGTGACTCGCCCTTCTTCGTCTTCTTCTCATGAGTACCGACATCACAGTGAAGAGACAGACAACCTCAGTGAGAGCAGAGTCTCCTTGAAGGCCAAACTGGAGCGAAAGCGGAAACTGGACCAGCAGATCCAGGTGAGTCGGCAGAAATTCAAAGAACGGTCTCTGCGCAAAGCATCCTCCGCAACAAAACAGCAGCAACACCAGTCTCCAAAGCGCCAGGGTGTTAGCTGTTCGACAGCCCCGATCCCCTTCAAGCCGTTCGAAATGGCGGGGCTCTCGATCACCAGCGTGCGGTTCTGCGTCGAGAAAGCGCTCCAGGCTACCTGCAAGTGCTTCCAGCAGCTCCATGCGCTGGCATTAAACGAGCCTCGGATACCAAAAGCCGAGGCGGAGCACGGCGTGTTTGTCTCGCAGCGGGAGCTGGAGCTGCTGCTCCAGGAGCTCTTTGGACCTCCTCGACAAGAAGATACCAAGACAACGTCTCACTTAAGCTGCTTTGCACTAGCAGACCCGCAGTACGCGGGTGTACCTTTAAAACTGCTGCTGCAGGTCACGTGGTTCCTCCCGTTCGACCAGCTCACGCGGCTGCGCAGCCTCGTGCTCCAGATCGCGCGCAAGCACCTGAACGAGCACAAGCTCGCGGTGCTGAACCGGCATCTGCAGAAGCAGCTGCTGCTGATCCCGTACTCGACGCGGCTGCAGCAGGTGCTGCTCCAGTTCTCAGGCCATCGTCCCCACGATCGTCAGCAGCGCTCTGTGCTGCTTGTGTGTCTGGTTCTAAAGGTAAACTTTGCTATTATGTGTGTGGTGTTAAAGGTTTGAGCTTGTCCAGAATGGCGATTGTCGAGTCTCCTCTGCATCCAGCGCGTGATCTTCTTCCGGCTCCTCGTAGACGCGATCGCCAGTGAACGATCTTCAGCGACAACCAGCAGCAGCAATGAAAGCCTTCAAACAGCTCACAGGCGAGAGCTCTCGAGAAGCGCCTCGCAGTCTGTTCGGTCCGTCCAGTCGCGAACCAACGCTTCAGCAAGCACCACTGTCGCGGGAACTCGCGTCACGCAGAAGACGAAGACGAAGAAGACCAAGAAGATCGCGAAGCCAAGTCCACCAGTGTCGTCAGCTAGTGACGACAGCGAGAGCGAACGCAGCGAGAAGCTCCGAATCTCGAGAGCTTCGGTTGTTGCGACACAGGGGAGTACCAGCTCACTGCTCTCGAACAACAATGACGACCATCGCGATTTGCTCAGCGGCTCTGGAACTGGAGCCAAACAGCAGCAGCTTCACAACCTGCAGCAAAAGCTGCTGGCGAGTCTGAACAGACTTGAAGAAGTCATGCCCTGGCTTCTCCATGTGATGAGTCGGGGTCACCGGCGATCAAAGCGACGTACCTCGCGGCGCCAGCATTCCACCAGAGTCTCGATATCATGGTACGTGCAATGACTGGCTATACCTGATGCCCAACATTTTAGCTTAACTCTACTGTTTCTTCCCCTCTTTCTCTATGTTTGTAGATCAAGAGCCACTTGGCGCTCGACTGTGACATCATGGACAAGCTCCAGCACTTCATCGAGGCGATCGACGCGCTCGTCATCGCAGCGCATGCAGCTCCTCCAAGTGATCCCCACACGTCAGCATCCCGGTCAAGGATGCCACTCCCACACCCGGCGGTTGCTGCGGCGATCGTTGTTGCTAGTGCTACTGACGGTACTTCATCTGGCAGGCTGGAGGAGTTCCCGCCGCCATTCCCTGATCTCACAAGAGAGCAGGAGAAAGCGAGGTTCCCGCCTCCGTACGAAGCGTCGGGGACTTCCTACTGGGCGTTCAAGCCCGAGCTTCCTCAACCTTCAGCAGCGGCAGCGACAAGTGTGGCAAGCCCTCAGTCATCCACCCCGCGTCACGTTCCAGCAGAAGCCAGGGTACTCCTTCCGGAAAGCTGGGATTGATGGCGGGGGTGGTGTTGGGGATGGTACACCCACTCCCAGTAAAGACTCGGGTGCTTTGTCTTCAACGCCCAACAAGCCGCGTATCTACAAAGGCAGCACTTTCGTACGTCAGTCGTCGCCGCCAGCTGTGGTAATACTTCCGAGTAGCGACAACCTGGAATCGTCGGGGCCGGAGCCACCTCGCCAAGGTGTTGGAGTTGGGATTGAGAGCAGATCGAGACCTGAGCCACAAGATGATTGTGATGATGGTGATGGTAATGATGACGAGCGTCTGGAAGTCGACATCCTGAACGCGCTCCGACGGCGGCACAACATGGTCGTGAGCGACTTCATGCAGGACATCCTGCTCCAGCACCACCACGACCATCAATCACAGCCACCGCCGTCGTACAACAGCCCTGTTTCCAGCTCGCCTGTGAACGCAAAGGCTACTTCTCACTCAAGGAAAGCGACGACGACAGCAGAAGCACACGAGCCAAAGTGGAAGACGTCGGCCAGCGAGTCGCGTTTCGTGAACCGCCTGCGAGGTTGCGAGTCAACAGTCAACGCTCCGTCATCACCGTTAGTTGATCTCTCTAGGCGCAAGGATCTCCGAAGCTCCTCGATGAGACCGCAAAGCGCGCGAGCGTCCACAGCGAATCCTGACGTCACGAAATCCATGAGTACAGTGAAGCCGAAATCGAAGAAACAACAATCACACCTGAGTAAGCCCATGAAGATGCCGGTCGCGAATGTTCGGTCGAGCGACGAGCACCTGGCGTGGGCGATCAGCGACTTCTACAAGGCGAAGCGAGATCTAGACGATGAATAGACGGCGCGTAGATTGCCATCCCTGGACCATTCATTTATGTGAGACTGGTCTTCACGGAGTTGGTTTGTTCCGGCGCTTCCTTGTCACATCTTAAACATGGATAAATACAACTGGAGCTCCTTCGCGGAGCTGCTCGCGTCGGCGCCTCTGGACTTGACAGCGCTCGTCGTCGTCGTCTTCTTCGCGTACGGCGCCTGCTTGCGCACGCGCTTCGCGTCGCGCTTCTTCGTCTGGCGCTTCGATGACACCCGCGTATATGGATGAGAATCGTCGCTGTCCTCATCATCATTGTCGCCGTCGTCGCGCTGCTGCTCCGTGTCCGAGTCGTCCATGAACGTCGCGATCGCGGCGAGCTGCGCGTTGCTCGTGAAGTCCGAGGGCAGGCGGTCCATGAACAGCAGCGGCATCTCGTCTTCTTCTTCTTCCTCCTCTCCCTCTTGCGTGCGCTTCGGCGCGTCCTGCTGGACTCGCTGGTCGACAGACTCCGCCGCATCCATGGCGCTGTCCGCCATCACCTTTGTCGTCGTCTCTTCCATTATCGTGACGATGATTTCAAAATGCGGCAAATATGAAAATCCAACTCACGCTTTTCATTCGCTAAAAATGAAACATATTCCGACTATTCAGCCAATTAAAACGCACGAATATACTTGTCAATGTATACTATGTATACCACGCATTTTTGTCCACGCTGTTCAAACGCCTGTCTGTCCACCCTTTGAAGACAGAGAGGCTCTGAACAGCTTTGGCATTCAAGCCCGCAGTCACCAGCATCTCGTTAAGACGATTGACTTTGGTACAGCAACGTTAGTGTGATTCTGCAATCCAGACTCAGGTGCTGGTGGTAGTGGTGAGCTCACCGCCACTGCGTCGGCTGCTTGCGGACCGCTTTCCGCTGGAGTTCCTTGACCCTCTCCGCCTCGAGCAGCGCCGCCTCGTTGATGAGCCACTGGAAGCCATTCGTGGCGCTGAGCACGGGTATCTGCGTCGAGCGCCGCTGGTCGGGCACGTCCTGCAGCACCGCGAGCTCCAGCACGTCGCGCAGCAGGCGGCTCTTCATGTTGCGGTCCTCGCGCGTCGTGGTGGTGAGCGACGGCGACGCGTTCACCTCGACGAGCCACGGCTTGAGGTTGTCGTCCACGATGATGTCGTAGCCGTAGCACTCGAAGCAGTGCTGGTCGTTGATGATCACGTTCTGCACCGCGCGCAGCGAGTGCAACATGACCGCGTGGATGTCGAGCAGCAGCTTCTCGCCCGCGTGGCGGCCGCGCGTGGCTTCCACCCAGAGACAGAGGTTCGTGATGCTCCACTTGCCGCCGTGGTTGCTGTTGTAGTCCTCGTTGTTCTTCTGCGCCGCGACGTTCGTCAGGCGTATGAACGGGTTGTCCATGTCGGCCGAGTACTTGACGTTGCAGAAGCGCGCAAAGCCCTCGCGGTACACGAACGCCTGCAGCGGCCGGTACGAGACCACGAGCACGTACATGCGCAGGTCGAACTTCTTGCCGCCGACCAGCAGCGGGTTCTCGGTGTACCGCGACACGACGTAGCCCTCTTTGATCGGCATGTTGGCCCAGCGCTGGTTTGCCCACTTCTTGGTCTGTGACAGCTTGTTGATGATGAAGATGCACTTGCCCTGCGCCTTCGAGCACGGCTTCATGATCCACATCGTGTTCGGGTTGCGCCGGAACTCCTCGACAACGAGCGAGTAGTCGGCGGGGAGCGTGTATGTCGTGGGTAGGAAGTCGAGCGTCTCCGCGTCCGTGAGCACGGCTGCGGCGACCCCGCCTGCCGCGCCGACTGAGTTTGTGGAGCCACTGGGCGGGAGCATCGTTTGAGAAGCTGATAGCCCTGAACTTGGTCCCGAGCTGCCGCCATTACCTGTTACTGTTGCTGTGGAGCCGGTGATCGTCGCAGCGACGCTAGTACTGCTGTTGTTACCGTAAGGCGACGCTTCTTTCTTGTACCGCTTGATGTTCTTGACCATGAGGTTCTCGCGCGTGAGCTCGTAGTGGTTGGGGAAGTGGTTCACGTACTGACCGTCGACCAGGCGCGCGCCGTTCTCCGGGTTGAACATGTTCTTGATCGTGGTCTTGTTCGCCCAGTAGATGTTCCAGTCGCTGTCGCTCTCGGTCTTGACCCACCCGCGGCGCTCAAAGTTCCACACGACCACGTGCTTCTCCGCGTCCACGCGCCACTTGAACTTGCCCGCAGCTGCTCGCAAGGAGCTCATCGCGATTTCTCTGGATCCGCTTCAGCTTCGAAGTGACGGCCGCCTTTGGTCGTCAGCAATTGGCACATGCTGCGTGCGACTCTTGGGCAAAGAGGTATCTTTTTCCGAAGAAGTCGAGCGCTGATGTGTTCTGTAATGTTTAAGCGTCTTTCCAGGGTGGACAAAAGAGAGTTCCAAAAAAAAGAGATGGCTTACGTCTGGCGGGTATCCGGATTGCGTATCATATATCCGGATATACTGGCCGACAGGTTTTTCACAACAGGTTTTCATAATCTGGAACAAGATTGGATAATCTTGCATACTATTTGTAAGAAATGATTCTGTTCTACATTTTGCAAATCGATGGACTTTCGAAAGTCCATCGTTTGCAAAAGTCGAAACACGAATCGCTTGAACAAAGTATGGTTCGCAAACCATGTTTCATCATTTTGAAACAATAGCAATTTGCCATTGTATCAGAAAAAGAGCGGTTGCTGCCGCTTCTAAGATAAAGCATGCTGTACTCACTTCAAGTGCTGATTCCGCATTTTCATCATGGCTTCGCGCGATAGTTGAACTGGCAAATGCTCTGGTCCCGCCCGCCCGTCGTGACCACGTACATGTCGTTCTTCGTGAACGCGCAGCTCGTGACGTGCGACGCGTGCCTGCGCCGGTGCCGTCCCGGCGCTCGGGTACCGAAAGAGCTTCACGAGCCCAAAGTCGTCGCCCGTGGCGAGAACGAGTCCGTCGTCACTGCGGCACACGGCGTTGACGTCGCTGCCGTCGCTGCCAGGAGCCCAAATGCCCTGCACAGGCCACCCGAACGGACAGCTCCACGTCGCCCAGATGACGTCGCGCACGGTGCTCGCGGACGGGATCTGCTTGAGCGTGGCGACGTTCCAGAAGAGTAGCTCGCCCGCCCCCGCCGCTGTCGACTGCAGCACCCTACTGTCCTTCGAGAAGTCCATGTGCGTCACCGTGCCGCTGTGGCCGCGACACTCGCCGTGCTTCTTGTACGTGTGCGCGTCGAACACGTGGACCCGCTGGTCGCGACACCCGATTGCGAGCCAATTGCCATCAGGCGAGTACTTGAGCACCTGGACGCCTCTCGAGAGCGAGCACTTCCACTCCAGCACGACGGCGTCCAGTGTCGCGTTCAAGACCCGCACTTTGCCGTCGCTGTTCCCCGCTGCGATATGGCTACCATCGTAGGAGAACGCGAGAGCGCGAGGCAGCCCGCCGGACTTCCACGGACGCGCAGCCAGCAGAGACCGCGTGGGGGCGTCCCACAGCCGAATATACCCGTCGTCACCTGCGGTTGCGAATTGGATCTTCGACGGGTGCACGCCCAGTCCCCAGAGCTCGCCCTTGTAGTGTCCGCGGACGTGAACCAAGAAGCGATACCCAGACGTGGTGGAGCCGCCACCGCTGACTGCAGTGCTGTTGTTGGAATTTGTTGTAGTGGACGACTCGATGAGCTCGCAGATTTCGCCACCGGCAGTGGAGATCAAGATGCGTCCGTCGCGAACGCGCAAACTCTGGATCTTCGTGCTCGTGAGTGAGGGTTCCATGCCAGCAGTGGCGGCGAGGTGCGCAATATCTAGCGACTTGACGCACTCGAGTTGCGCGTTCCACGTGCAGATCTTGCCGTCGCTGCCCCCAGAGAACACCAGCTGCTTCTTTTTGTCGACGAAGAGTGTCGGGATGGACCCCGCGTGGGCGTGCTGCTTGACGTCGACGATCTTCCCACACGTACAAGCTGCCGTCCGACTGGCTAGACACCACTTGCTGCTTGATGAAGTGCGCGACCGCGAGCACCTTGGCGTCCACTTTGCAGAGTTTGTGCGAGGTGAAGAGCGCCTTCTTCATGCTCATTGCGCCAGTGAGGAAGCCTCCGCTGCCACTTCCGCCACCACCTGTAGGTGCTGCCGCTGGCTGCCAGAAGAGAATGTGCTTGTTGCCGCACGTCACGATCTCATGCTCGTCGTTGAAGCACAAGTTCCAGACCGGCTGCTTGGACTTTTTCACGCTCGTGAGCATCTTCACTCTCGTGCTGCCGTCGTCGCTGCTGCCGAGTGAGAACACGCACATCACGTGGTCGCCCTCCATACCGATCGACACGAAAGTATCACCAGTCGGAGAGAACCCAAGCAGCCGAATGCCGCGCTCATGACACGTCTCGACATCAGCGATGGTGCTCCCGCTGTTGGCGTCCCATAGCACGACTTTCGGATTCTTGCGGACTCCGCATTCGCCCGTGGCTACCAGATCACCCTTGGGGTGGATCACCATCGCAGAGATCAAGTTGCTCTGATGGCCCTGGTTGAAGAGCTGGCTCTGCGTTTTCGTGTTGTACACGATGCCGACGGAAGCCCCGGCGTACACGATTTCCCACGAGTCGTCGGCGTAAAACACGTTGTTGCTGGCAGTGGCGCCAGCGTTCACGCCGTAGATGAACTCAAGCGCCAGCTCCTGATCTGGGAGGCTGCCGCTCGTAGCGTTCGCCGGTACGTTGGTTGGCTCTCGGATCGCGCCGAGCCATGGCTTCACCGCCAGGAACTCATCGCCTTTGGTGTCTTTCGAAAACGGATCAGCCTCGAACAAACTCGTGTCGACAGCCGCGGGCTCGTCGTGTTTCGCGTGCTCCTCAGAATGTGAAGCGCTACCGGTTGTAAGCTCAGACTGGGAGTGAACTGGATTTCGCTCCAGTTGGCGCAGCTCTTCGTCGTAATCTGTCTTCCACACCAGAACGATCGCCTCATCGCAGTAATTCCGTGCACACGCGACGACGAATCCGTTTGTGAAGCTGAACTCAACGCTCTTGACGATTGAATCTGCGGGGGAGAACCCCAGATACTCTTTCGAGAGCGACATCAGCGCGTCTCCAAATGGCAGCGGGTACCAGCAGAGCAGAATGCTTCCATCTTCTGTGCCCACAGCCATGGTTGGGAGGAGAGATGACCACTCCGAGTCATTCTCTGCAGCTTCGGAACCCCCGCCGACACCACTGTCGTCTCGCCTGATGCGGTCGAGCGCAGTCACTTTGGATCCGTAGAGCTCGGAGAGACCTCCAACGGGACCAGCAAACGTGTTCCCCCAAGAGCACCATTCGTCGTCTGCTAGCGCGCAAGCAGTGCTACTATCCGCGTTGCTCTGTTTGTCAGGGCTGTTTGGAGATCGGAGATTCCAGCGCAAGACTTGTACATCCAGCGAAGAGCTCGAGGACTGAAGCCAGAGACCGTTCAAGGAGAAGTCCAAGGCCTCGATGCGCGACGTGTGGCCGACAAACTCGTGCACCAAGTCGTATATATCGGCTTTCGCGTCTTTGTCGCCGCCAGTGTTGGTGCTATAGCTGTACACGTAGATGTTGAAGTCTCTGCACGCGAGCGCCAGCCAACCATTTTTGGAGACTACTGCCAAGTGGTGAGTACTTGATCTTGGAACACCACTTGGGTGGCACGAGAGCGTTGCTATTCACATTCGAAGCAAGACGTCCGCATGGGAACTCGGCAATGGCTTCCAGTGTTCGTCCTTCCAAGATGACCACGTTCCCGTCAGCCAAAGAGACCGCTAAGCGATCCCCAGAGTTGTTCCAAGCTAAAGCGTGCGCTCCAGCCTGGAGACTCCGGTGCTGCATGAGCGCATGCGTGTGCAGATTCCAGATGCAAACATCCCCGTTTGCGCAGCAAGTCGCAAAGAGAAAGTCCCGCGGATGCAGTGCAACGTCGCGTTGGTGCTGGTTGTGGTCGAGCACGACGCGGATCGATCCTCTTGGCTTGCTTGCGCTGCTGCTGTGGTTGTTGCTGCCTTCGTCGATGAGCAACTTGGAGTCTACGTGAACGACGTGCCCATCCGTGAGAACAGCAAGCACGCCATTTGTTTCCTCTAGTAAATAGAGACTCTGCACAAGCGCAAGAGCTTTCGGTCGGCTCGTTCCAGTTTCGCGGCGTAAGCTGCTCGCAGACAAGCTCAAGTACTTCCACTCCAAGTCGAAGATGTTGAAGGTCAGCACTTGCTCGAGGAACGAACTCGCGCGACACCGAACTGCGTTCGCATTGTTGCTGCTGCTGTACGACTGCGTCTGCTTTGCGTACTTCCACACGATAATGCTGCCATTCTGCATCGCACCGATCACTTGGTGCGTCGAAGGAACATGCAGGAGTGTCACGATGCTGTTGCTCGGGTCAGAGGTCGCGTGGCTTGCGTGACTCGTCGACGGCGCTAGGGTGTACGCTGCGACACCATCTTCCCAGACAATCACCGAGCCATTCACGGTGCCTGTCAGCACGAATAGACGCACAAAGACGCCGCAGACCACAGTTTGCACAAGTGCGTGCCGCCCAAACACTCCCTGTTGACTCTGAAGATGCCCGCACGCCGTGTCCAAGCGCCAGAAAGTCACGTGGTCAACACCGCCACTGACAAAGCTTTGCAGGTTGGCTGCGCTTTCCGATCCTCCTCCTCCGGTGCTGCTGCAGAAGAAACCAAAGAGCACAGGAAGTGTCGTCATGCCCCCCTGCGCGACCATTTTCTGCTTCTTCCACGAGTAAAACACGAGCGAATGAACGTGGCGCTGTTTGGTCTTCCAGACCGCCGCCGCGAGGTCTCCTTCCGAGCTGTTGACGTCTTCAAAGCCACACTCACGAGGACAGCGGCGTCTTCGCCACTCGCATCCGTGACGCTGGGCAGCTCGGCGACTTTGCGCTGTGTATCGACGTTCCAGATGACAAGTTTGCGGTCCTCGCGGCTCCCGAGCGCTAGGACCGGGTGCGCTGCATGCTTTACGAGGCACGAGATCGAGTGCGCGAGCCCAGACTGGAACACGCGCTGCTCCTTCCGGTGGTCCACGTGATCGACAACGACCAGTGTCCCTGCAGCGTAGACAAAGCCACCGTTCCCACCAGCACATGCAAGTCCCTGGTTGAGGGTCGTGCGCTGGAGATTCATGCCGTAGACGTAGTGAAGCGATAGGTCCAAGTCGGGGGCTTCGGTTCGGCGCTTCGTGTTCTTCAGACTGGTCTCAGACACCGTCACTTGGGTCAAGCCAGCAGCTTTCGATAGCGGCTGCTGGCGCGTGACGTACTCATCGTCGGCATTCCAGCCAAAGTACAGGTCCTCAAGTTCGTATTTCTTGAGTACCGCCATCATGTTGTCATCGTACGCACAGGGAGCGCGAGGCTGCACGTCGCTGATCTCTTTCTCGACGCGCCACTGACAAATCACACCGTCGCGGCAACTCGAGGATAGCACGACGCTGTCATTTAACGCAAAGCCAGCGCAGAGTCGTCCCGCTATGTGCTCATCATTGCCAGAGATCAGATCTTCAACTATAATGTGAGCACCGGTGATCGCCTTCTCGAGCCACACGCGCTGCTGATTTGGATCCTGCGTCGCTGCGCACGGAAAGTGGGTGATCGCAAGCTTTCCGGTTGTATCCAGCGTCAGCAGCAGATTTTGACTCGCACTCGCCTGTGCGCAGCTCGTGATACCCTGTGGTCCTCGAGTGTTTCGTGGAGCCTTCGTTGCTTGAGCCCGCTGACGTGCCAGCCAATACTGCTGGAGTACGTTTGCCAGATCACGTTCCGGACGATGTTCATAGCAGTCACGCGCTCGCAGGCGCGCTGTCGGAGATCCCAGAAGCGCAGCGCCGCTGAGCCGTGTTGGCTCTTCAGGAACGCGCCGTCGATACTGAAGTCCAGCGATGTGGCAGCAGAGCTACTACTGTGCGCAGTATCGTTAATTTCGTTTTCAAACGGCTTGAGCAGCGCGTATCGCTTGAAGCGGCAGGCTCGACTGCTGCTGTCACTGTCCAGCGTGTACAAGTAAATCAGCCCGTTCGCGCAGGCGACCGCGAGTATGTCGTCCTGAGGTGCGAACCGCACTGCCGTGACGACCGAGTTGGTGTTCTTCATGGTGGTGATCACTTTGAGCGGCGGAGTTTTGCTCTGCATCAGCGCGATGGAGCCATCCTGTCCCCCCAACAGCGATGAGCTCTCCGTTGTTGCTGAACTCGGCGGTGCACGGCGAGAATTTGAGAGGGAGCTTCTGGATCTTCATGCGCCGCCGCAGACTCGAGAGCTTGAGGCACCGGTCGGTTGCCCCACAAGAGACAAAGTTCACCCCGGTCTTCGCCATCGCGGTGCAGCTGATCGCCTGGCCGTTGTGGCTCGACGCAATGATCCGCACTCGAGTCGTAGCGTTGTTTTTGCTTCGCGACGAGGTCGAGTCGTCATCATCCGAGAGCTCGGGGATGTGGCCCGTGCGCGTGCCGACGAGGAACTTGTGCCTTGTGGCGTCGTAGGCGAGCGAGCTGATGCGCAGACCATCGCCTTCGAGGATCTCACTCTCTCTTCCACTGCTCCCGTCATGGGTGAGCAGCGAATGTAGATCAGTGGGGTTCCCGATGGGGCTCAGCGTCGAGTCCCACTGCTTCACCTGGCCATCCTTCCCCGCTGTGAAGATCACCATGGACCGACAGGAGAGCAGGCACGAGTTGACGCTTTGCTGGTTGCTGTGCGCTTGGACGATTTTCGTGAGTTTGTGCTGATGAAACTGGAAGAGCTGCCCTTGAGAAGTGCCCACGACAGCGTGGTGCGAGCCGTAGTACGCTGCGGTCACGCACACGGGCACGGTCTTGAGCTTCTTTTCCATATGCTGGGGCTTCTTGTGCTTGAAGAACCGACCGTCAAGCTGGTGAAACATCGCGAAGCGCACGCCACAGACGAGCACTTCGTTGCCGTCTTCGTTCAGGATCATCGCGAGCACGCGCTTGCCGCCCTTCGGGTGCGCGCGACTGGACGCGAGCAGTTTGTTGTGCTGCCAGTCCCAGAGCGCCATGGAGCTGTTCGCGTCGCTGCCGATGCTCGCGACGAGCCACTCGGTGTGCGCTTTCTGCTGGATCAGGTTGCTGTTGAGGTTCGTGTTGGCGCCGGTCGGGATATTCGTGTTGTTCATTGTCGAGGACGCAGCGGACGCTGGCGCGGGGAACGAAAGCTGCGCGATGCCATCGACGTGGAAGTTCTGCAAGACCGCGAGGCATTGCAGCGTGAGTCCGTTCCAGATGTGGATCTCCGGCGCGAACTGTCCCGTGCCGTCACCCGTCGCGACGGTCTCTCCGGACGCGTTCACATCGAGGCACATGATGGTGTTCCGGTGGCCCTGGTAGAAGCGCTGTCGGTGGAGCTCGGTCGAGTACACGATCGCGTACTTGGACACGATGTACACAACGTCACCGTCGCTCAAGTACTTGCAGGTGTTGCGACCAGTGGGGCCGTTTGCGCCGTAGATCCACTCGAGTTCGAGATTTACTGGCGGCGGCATGTCAAGTCTCGTTGTTGCTGCTGCTTCTGATCCGCTACCGTTGATATTAGAGAATGCCGACTTGGACGCGAGATGGGCATGCGAAGGCTCAATGATCCACGGCGCTGGGAGCTCTGCACGTCGAGTCTCGCTGGCACTTTGGTCTTGTGCTGCAAACGTGGACGGCGACACCGCCTTGCCGCTCTGCCACTGGGACTCGTCTTCGAGGTCCGAGTCCACGTCGCTGCCGTCGGGGAGCGAGAGCTCCTCTTCAAAGCCGATCGCTTTCTCCGAGATGAGCCGGAACTGCTCCACTTGGAGCATGAACTCGCGGTTGCTTCTCGCCCACTCGATGAACTCTTCGTAGTTGAGCGCGTCGCTGTCGTCCTTGTCGTAGCGTGAGAACGCGCTCTCCGCCAGGCGCAGGCAGCTCTGCATCACTTTGAGCGCGTCCTCGGACTGCTTCATGCCGCTGTGATGGGGAGCCTGGTGGTGGTGGTGGTGCGGCTGATGGTGTGAAGCGCTTAGTGATGGAGTGATGGAGTGGCCCGTGAGCAGCGCCATGCCGATCCACACGGGTTTCATGAGCAGCGCCTATGTGAAGGAGATATACAGCGCTTGTCAGCAATGATAACCCCAAGTGCAGATACGCGCATGCAGTGGAACGCACCATTTCTGTGACTGACAGCGAGCCATTATAGTTGAAGTCGAAGAGATCAAATGCGACTGTCATGGATGGATGGTGGTGAGTATTTGATACCAGCGAGAGAGCGAATGAGTGTCACAGACAGCCACAACAAGGTACGAGTCAAACACACAATCAAATCGCACAAAGCTTGTCTTACAGCGGGCTTTCTCCTCGAAAGTGGCTCGACACACGCACGCGAGCGCCGCGAGGAACTCGAGTCCGCCGATGCGGCCGTCGCGTTGGCGTCCAGCGCGTCGAACACTTCTTTGACCGCGACGGTCTCGGGTGCCTTGAGCAGGATGAGGTTCTCGAACTGGCTCAGCGTGATCGAGAGCCCGAAGGTTTTCTGGAAGCGCTCGTGCAGGTGCACGACATCCTCCAGCGTCCCTGTTCACGTGCACGTCGTCGCCATTAGCACCACCTTCGCAACAACAACAACACACGAGACTCGCATGTCAGACAAAAGAGGACGCATACACCGCGCAAAGTCCTTGGTCTCTCGTCGCAGCTCGATCTCCGTGCCAACCAGACGCAGCGCTGAGCCATGAGCTGCTCCCACGATCGAATTTGTGGCTTTGATAGAGCAGCACCAGGCACAACAACAAGATATTCAATAGGTCTCTGTCTTCGCAAGAAGAGAAATCTGTCGTGGCTTTTGGAAACAAAGATCCAATTGGATCTTGAAGCGTCGCGAAGAGACTCGAAGGGCGGTCTGTCAATCTGGACCAGCAGCTGGGAGCAGCGGTGTGTCTGGGACTCGGATGCGAATCTGAACCCCAAATGATCTCAAACCCAATCAAAGCAGTTGAAGGCACAGATCATTTCGTCACTACTGCCACCCTTTGGAATGGAATATGTAGATCCCTGCAGTGTTCATGCCAGGTAGGAATACTGCAAAGGCAGGCTACCTACATGCGTTATCGTTCCACGCAACTACGAAGCTGACTGCAAATGTACTTATCGCTGTGCATGCACAGTGGCCGCGCTTTCAGGAAAGGCGATGCTCTGCGTGGTATATACGCCTGGGTGCTGTGTGGCATATATGCCTGCGATCGGAATAAGATGCGGCGCTGTTCTTCCGTGGAAGAGCGAGACTGACCGCCTTCTGACGCAAAGTGCCACGCCTGACGAACTGGACTCACTGCCAAATGCGAGCACTTCGTACATGCACTTGCACTGATTTTTGGAGCCGCAAACACACACGAGCTGCTTGCCTACAGGAGCATCGCCTTCCTCACGTACGTACGCACCTGAGACCTTCGACTTCCAAATTCCTGACGTCAATCAATGGCCGAGAGAGAAACCCAAGAACTCGCTTGGTTGGGTGTGCGTCAGTGGGGCTCTCGTCATGTTGGAACAGGAGCAACCACCACCAAATGTGGTTTCCTGGGTTCTTACCACTCTTAGTCCTTGGTACTCCATGGAAGAAGGTTCACGAGCTGAGCGGCGTCAATAGGCAATCAATGCTCCAATGCTGGCGCCATGCTGACAGTTCGCCGCCGCGGTATCAGTCAATCGCTCACGCGGATGAGGCTCATGACACAAGATCGCGCACCCAAAAGTGAGTCCAGAGAAAGCCCTTTTCAGCAGCCTCTTGGGTTCAGACGCGCGCGCCAAGCTGAAGAGCTCTTCAACATCTCTGACGCGCGCCAAACCGAAGAGCTCTTCAACATCTGTCTCTGGGTGGGTTTGGACAAAGAAAACTTGGGGGCTCCATCCAGGCTGCTTTTTCGATGGACGACATCTTTTCCACGTTTAAAAATGTGGGACCACCGAAGCCAAGGAAACATCATCACACAACTCTCGATTTTGGAAATCCTGACCTACATGCCGTTTGGTAGGTTTATCAATAATAGGAAACATAGGCTGTGGACTGTCTCTGCCACATGATCTTGAAGCTGGATATGCTGCACGCTAGGTTCATTCCGCCCTCAGAAGTCTCAACCTTGCAACTTCGCACCACCTTGTGTTTGCCTTGCACTCCAAAGTGCCGAACACACATATTTAAAGCAAGCAAGAACTCTGCAGGACGTCGCATAACATCCACGCTCTCTCTCTCTCTCTCGCTCGCTCGGCGGCTTTCTTTCGCCTTGCAAGTGCTGCCTTCCAACAGGCTCAGCCGTCCAACGAAGAAGCTCCGAAGCCCCCTAAATGGTCTTCAGAGCTGCACAACGCCAAAGAAAATAAAGAAGAAAAATGTGCAGTTTGTCAAAGTATCAGTTGGAAAAAAAAATAGAAAGAATGCGGCGAATCGAGCGAGTCGAGTGCTCTCACGACGACATGCCCCACCATGAGGCTCCAGCAAGCAACAACAACAACTCGATCGACTGTCTGCCTGAAGAGTCGGTCAGCTCGCCCGCCCTCTCCACATCGACCGCAAAAGCTTATTCGCATTCGGCGACAGCTCCCAGTGCTCTCGCTCTCTCGCTCTCTCACTCACGCGCGACGCGCGACGCACACGCGGCACCACGATCATCTCGCAGCCTTCCGACTTCTAAAGACAGAGAGAGAGAAGCTCGCTTTTAGACTCACAAGCAGCAGCAGCGTCTCGTGCGTCCGTGCTCCCGATTTAAAAAAAACCCTCGAGATAAATCCAGCCGCGCGATCCATAACGGACGGCTTCGGACGCGTCCCAAGTCGCGACGTGACAGCTTCTAGCTCCATCAAGTGACTGATCTACTGCGACTGCTACACCTGGACACGCGACACCATCGGCAGAAAAGCCTCCATCCGTCCAAGGCGCGATATCCATCCATCCAATCATCCCTTCTTCCTGTCCATTGAGTGAGCCATGGACGCGCTCTTCCTCGCGTGGCAGATGACCGCGCTGGCGTCCTGCCTCATCGCCGGTGGCGCCATGATCTTCTTCTTCACCAAGTACCCGAGCACGCGCGCGCACCCGGGGCCTGTGCTGCTCTGCGTGTTCCTCGCGACCTGCGTGGCCAACATCACGCGCGTGGCGCTGCACACGTGGCACCTGACCGGCGCGAATGGCGCGAATGGCGCGAATGGCGAGCCGCTCGAACCGGCGACGCTCAGCGACATCGCCAACATTGAGCTCCTGGGCAGCGCGGACGGCGTCGAGTCCAACTACATCCCGTTCTTCTTCTGGTGCGAGCTCTTCTTCGTCACGGCCGCCACGATGTGGTACCTCATGCTCGCGCTCGACCTGATCTTCTCGCTCTCGAACCCGTTCCTGCCGTTCAACGCCGACAACCTCAAGCACCACATCTACGCGTGGCCCGCGGCGTTCCTCTGGTGCCTCACGTTCCGGTACGTGTTCGAGAACTCGAACCGGGCCAAGTCCAACCACGTGATGCTCTACTTCCACCTGCCGGCGTACCTCGTGCTCGTGTACATCACGTTCGCGCTCGGGATCGCGTGGCGCAAGTCGCGGCGGCTCGAGTCCCAGGCGCACCGCACGACGCGCCGCATGGCGAAGCTCATATTGCCGTACCTCGCGGTGTTCGTGGCCGACACGGTCGTCACCTTCGTGCTCTACCTCTTTCAGCTGGAGGCCGGCCGCGAGACCACGACCGCGAACGCGATCGACCAGCTCGCGTTCGTGCTCGAGACGCTCTGCGTGTTCGTGCTCTTCTTGCGGGACGCCGGCGTGTTCAAGGCGCTGAGAGACAACCGCGCGGACAAGAGTCTGCCGACCACGATGGGCCAGCCGAGCTCGGGCTCTGCCGGTGGGGACCCCGCGAGCCACCACGCGGAGAAGCTCGACGTGTCCAACAAGCTGCGCATGGACGTGATGAAGTACATGTCCATGGGCATCCAGAAGTCGAGCTCGCAGGCGATTCTGCAGGCCGAGCAGGCGCCGAGCGAGATCTCGTTCACGGACTACACGACCGTCGAGTCCATGAGCGTGGTCGTGCACGGCTGGAAGCAGAGCGGCGTGCTCAACTTCCGCGACTGCGCGCCAAAGGTGTTCCACCACATCCGCGAGCTCTTCGAGATCGACCCGCACTTCTTCGTCGAGTCCTTCGACCCGTCCAAGATCCTGAGCGAGCACGGCTCCGAGGGCAAGAGCGGCAACATCTTCTACTTCACAGGTACCTAAGATGCGTCGGAGAGCTACGTGTCTTGCGTATGTGAGACTGACACTATGTTGTTCTTTATCTGTTTCTATGGCTGAGCTAGCGAACAAGCAGTTCTTGGTCAAGAGTGTCCCGAAGGAAGAGTTCGACACGCTCTGCGCCATCTTGTAAGTGCTGGAAACTGGTTCTGTGACTGGTGGGTTCGCCGCGACCATTCATTCATTGACCCCCTGTCATGTGCATACCGTGTACTTATGTTCTTACAGACCGCACTACCACCGGTACCTGCTGGCGCACCCGCAGACGCTGCTCTGCCGGTACTTTGGGTGCCACTCGATCTCGCTGCCCGTGGGCAAGCGGCGCATGTACTTTGTCGTGATGCAGAACCTGTTCAACGAGGGCCCCGTGCACCAGCGGTTCGACCTCAAGGGTAACCGCGACCGGCGGCAGGCGATCAATGCGAGCCAGGTGGAGAACTACATCCAGCTCGCCAAGGAGCAGAAGACGATCAACAAGCTCATGATGGACATCGACTTCCACAAGTTCAACGGCGGCATCTCGCTCTCGCCCTACAACTCGGCCAAGCTCCAGGGCCAGCTCTGCGACGACATCGTGTTCCTCGCGAGCCGCGGCATCATCGACTACAGCATCCTGCTGGGCGTGCGGTACCTCAACTCGGGTGAGCGCCTGCCGTCCATCACGGCGCAGAGCCAGGGGATCTACTCGAGCGACCTGGAGAAAGTGTACTACCTCGGCACGGTCGACATGCTGCAGCGGTATAACTGGAAGTGGACCGTGCAGCGCTGGCTGCTTGGCGTGCTGCTCTGCAAGGACAGGCACGACGTGAGCGCGGTGCGGCCCGAGGCGTACGGCACGCGGCTGGCCAAGTTCGTGCGCGCGCGGCTCTTTGACGTCCAGTGCGGCGGCGGTGGTGGCGGCGGCGATGGCGGCACGATCAGCTCGCGATCCACGCGGCTGAACGGTATGAACGGCAATGGCGGAGGTGGTGGTGGTGGTGGCAGCGTAGGTAGCGACGCCGTGACGCCCGTCGTGCACGAAGAGGACGACTACTACGACGACGACGAGAGCGAGCTCAACGTTGGCCGCATGTCGAGCGAGATGCGCGACTACTCGTTCTCGTCGAGCTCGCTGGACAGCGGCGGCGTGTACCACCAGCACGGGCCGGCGTCGCCCTCGGCCGCGTACTCGTCCGTGGGCAAGAGTCCGCAGTCGCAGTCGTCGCTCGTGATGTCGGACGGCCGGAGCACCGGCGCGCAGCAGCAGTACCGGAAGCCGTCGTTCTTTGTGTAATGGTTCAAAGGACAGGCGAGTGAGAAGAGGTGACCCCCGAGACCGAGTTCGCCGCCTGATCCCGGATCGATTGGTGGCGAGCGAGGATTTATATTTGATTATCATTATTAGTATCGTCCAACTAAGAAATGAGCGCAAGCGCTAGCTTCTCCGTGCATGTACATACATGAGATACCCTTGTGAGTGTCTAGTCTGCGCGCTGAAGCGAACAGAAAACAAAGCCCCACGAGGTAGCCGTGCTGCCGGACGAGTTGCCTTGGGCGAAAGTCTCGAAGAATCTGTCGCTATGCGGAGCGGCTGCAACTAAACGTGTGCTTGTTTGGTTGCAAGCATTTTCAACATGGCTACATTTCGTGGGTCGAACTTGAGTTCGCAGCATTCGATACCACAGGAGTTCGTTCGAGAGTTTGGCATTCGATAACGCAGGGAGAAACAATGATATTACAGAGGGATCCTTTTTAGCTTCCAGTTCCAAGTCGACTTGGTTTTTGTATGGAAGCTGGAATCTCGGGGCTGGACTCCAGAGATTCCAGCTCTCATACAAACACCAAGTCATCTTGCAAAATGGCTTATAAAGCAAAGGACTCCTGATGGTAAACCAAGTCGACTTATAATATAACCGAGTCGTGACAGTAGTGAAGCTACCAAGTGACGGGACGCTTGAGAAGGCGAAAGGACCTTTCGCGCGGACCTTTCTACCTTTTTCGAGGCAGCACAGTCACAGACGCAGAGCAATCCAAGATCAAGATCAAGATGAACGGCGAAGATGAGAGTGCGTAGCGCTTCGCTTCGCGCCTGCGACCTGCTTGTCCAGGTGTCATACCGGGTCCTGCATGTAGCTCGCAGCTAACGTGTGTGTGGGTGTGTGTGTGTGTGTATATATGTGCGTGCGCGTTACTCGAAACAGACGCGACGGGATACGCGTGGGAAGGCACGCTCGAGCGCAGTTGGGATGCGATCGAGGAGGACGAGACCGGCAAGCTCAAGATCAACATGGCGGTCGCCAAGCAGCAGCGCCAGCGGTGCGTCCTGCCGTGTCTACCGCGCGAAGATGTTGTACACACAACTAACCTCTTTGTGTGTTGTACGCAGCCGCTTGGAGATCGCGCGCAATGTGCGCAAGGGGCTGATCCGCTACGTGTACGTGGTGATGGATCTGTCGCGCGGCATGGGCAACAAGGACTGGAAGCCGCACCGCCTGGGCTGCGTGAGCGACGTGCTGCAGCAGTTCGTGAAGGACTACTTTGACCAGAACCCGATCTCGCAGCTGGGCGTGATCGGCATCAAAGGCATGAAGTCCGAGAAGCTGAGCGAGCTGTCGGGCAACCCGAAGACCCACATGGAGAAGATCAAGGACGCGCTCGTGGTGGACAAGGAGCCGTCGCTGCAGAACGCGCTGGAGATCGCCAAGAGCTCGCTCAAGACCGTGCCGGCGTACGGTAGCCGCGAGGTGGTCGTGGTCTACGGCAACCTGGTCACGGCGGACCCGGGCGACATCTTCAACACGATCGCGACGCTCAAGCGCGAGAACATCCGCGTGTCGTTCATTGGCATCGGCGCCGAGATGCACCTGCTGCGCAAGATCGCGGACGAGACGCAGGGCACGTACCACGTGGCGATGGACGCGAACCACCTCAAGCACCTCATGACGGCGTTCACGTTCCCGTGCCCGACGATCGCGTCCGCGGCGTCTCGGTTCGCGACGTTGGTCGAGATGGGCTTTCCGCAGCGCCGCAGCGGCGTGCTGTCGCTCTGCACGTGTCACCAGGCGTTCACGACGGTCGGGTACCTCTGTCCGCGCTGCAAGTCGAAGAGCTGCGACCTGCCGACCATGTGCCAGGTGTGCAACCTGCCGCTCGTGTCGTCGCCGCACCTGGCGCGCTCGTACCACCACCTGTTCCCCGTCGCGAAGTTCGAGAAGACCGTGTTGCAGGACGGCACGCCGCTGCTGAAGAAGAAGTGCTTTGGCTGCCTGCTGCCGCTCGCGCACGACGTGGAAGGCGCGGCGTTCACGTGCGGCACCTGCAGCAGAAGCTTTTGCAGCGACTGCGACATGTACATCCACGACTCGCTGCACAACTGCCCAGGGTGCTGTTAGGTTGGTTGGTAGGCGTGGGAGTTCCCGGGCTTGTGTGGCGCGACTGGTGAGGCTAGTGAGAGGCTACCCAGTGGCACGAGTGGCACGAGTGGAGAGAAAGAGGGTGGTGCATTTAAAGAAACGAATCCAGAACATGAATGCCATGTAGGTCCAAGCTCAGCAATCGCTTTGCGAGCATAGCGATTGAGATGTGACGTTGTGTCAAAGTGCTTTCTTTAAAAAAATGTGTTTTACATTTTGTTTTTCGAGAACAAAATAGCTTTTTGATATGCCCTCCAAAATTCGTATGGGGAAAAGAAAACTATCACGAGCGACTGGTTCACAGTTGCTCGTTCCCTCTAAAGCAACAGCATGCCTTTGTGCGCGTCAGCGTCAACCCACCTTCATGCCCAGATCGGTCGTGCGGCACCTCGGCCTTCTTCTTCCCAAAGATGCGGTTCACGGCGTCTGCTTCTGCTGCTGTTGCGAGTACTAGTGGTCTGCTGGTGGCGTTCTTGGCGTTTGAAGAGCAGTCGGTAAGCCAACTTCTTCCGCGTCTTCTTCTCCTTCGTGCGTATTGATGTGCTGGTGTTGGTTTCCGCAGCGCAGAATGCTGCAGATGCTGCAGTGCGCCTGCGGTACGAGCCTCTTTTGCTGTTTTCGCTAGAGTAGGAGAAATTGTGCATATAGCCTATTAAGGTCTACGCTAAAACCGCAATCGACCATAAAAAGGGCAGTTCACACCCTTCAACCAGCAAATGTATCGGAAAGGGTGTGAATATCCTCGATTAAGTCCGAAAAAGCGTTCACACCCTTTCCGATACATTTGCTGGTTGAAGGGTGTGAATAATAGGGAAACAGCTGTATAGCCAGCCTATCGAGAACCAAAGCTCAAAACAGCAATCTCTCTCTCTCTTGAGAATTTGCTTATTCCTTGCTCGCCACACTTTTGCCACATCTTGTGGAGACCGACGGTCGTTTGCTGGTGGTCTTGCCGTCTGAGTCCATGCTGCCATACTCGTCCTATTCGTCGAACCCCCCCGTTCAAATTGGCTCCAAGCAGGTTCGCAGGTAGAAGGCGTCCAGCTCGCTCACCACTGCGTGGGTTCCAGACAGGGAATGCTCGCAGGTACTCTACATAGCTTGAGTTCGCTACATTCCAGGCGCGAACCGGCTTTGCTGTATCATGCATCTTTGGTTCGCATTCATGCCTGCAAACTGGTGGTCGGTCAGGAGCAACGCGCAGTCAGTTGTGTTGTCGACGGTGGCCTCTTTCCAAAGTGTTGAACCCACGCCCGTTGTCGCCGTTGCGTCGATTTCGCGGCTGGGTGCGTGGATGCCCGACGTTGCGACCCCATTGGTTTTCAGATCACTTCGCCCTCAAGGGCTGAAAACCAAATGTTGAGCAAGCGGATGACACACAGCGCTCCCTTCGTCTTGGGTAGTAAACACACACCTCTTGATCACTTCCGGTATCCAACCTCGAGGCGAACCGAACGACCTCCTGCAACAGGCCAGAGAACAGGGCGAGCGCGAACGACAGGCAAGCCCAGTTAGTGAGGGTGTTGGGGACTGTGAACCCGAGTTCGACTTTGGCTCCGACGCGAATACTCTCGAGGACCCTCACGACTCAGATCCTGTTGAAAACCGTTCCGGTACCAGTAGCTGTTTACTTTGCTGAAGTTGACGCGGCAATCCTCAAATCTACTGGTGCAAGGTAGGTGCTTGCCAGACTCTGAAAAGCCAGCTCGAGCAAGCAAGTAACCGGAAGTACTGGCGCTTGTTCGCTTGCTTGGCACGCGAAACAAAACCAGCCTCTCGCCCGCTCATGAGCTACACTTGAGCTCATGTGAGCGCATTCACGAATCTTGCCAGGCAAGAAGAATAAGACATGCTCTGATGGCAAAGTAAGAAGAGGACATGCAACCTGAAGGTCATGCTCATTTTCCGTTTTCGTGTTCGTTTCTCTTTTCAAACCTGACAATTGCTATTGGATACA
>JAADVK010000198.1:0-38172 GCA_023334975.1 Globisporangium sylvaticum
CGCGTTCACAGTCCCGTTCCTGTATCCTGCTTCGTTCCTCGACAGGCTGTTGGGCGAAGACAAGACCATGCGGAGCGTCTTCTACGACTACCATCGCTACGGCTCAGCGGCAAGAGGTCCAATGAGCGCGGCAGGAACGCTCGGTCAGAGCAGTGCGTTGATGACCCATTACGTCTCAGATGAGCGGCTGCTTGAGATCCGAGACCACGGGTACCCGATTCTGATTGTCGGAGCCATGGAGGACCAAGGGATTGATGTGCTGCATGCGCGTCATCTCCAGAAAATGCTCACGTGCGCGCCAAGGTCTACGAGAGTGCAGGCCACGGCGTGTTCCTGCAGTGCATGACGACGTCGCGAGCGATCTCTTGGGAGCTATCACAGGTCGCGGGAGCAAGTAGCAGGCTGGAAGGACACATAAATAGAGAGAGAGTGAGGCCACTAAGACAAGAAAGGCAGAGGCTACTTTTTGACGTCCAACAGAAATGTTCAGCCCATCTCCAGTGTTTCTAACAATAACCGATGTTCCATAGGCAAACAAACATCGATTATCACACCTTCACGACTCTGTTCTGAGTCTGAGCTTGAACAGGTGGCTCGAATTTCTTGAATGGAGGAGTCTCCATTCAAGAAATCAACCAGCGCCTCACTTTTCGCCAAACCTGAGCCAAATTGGTGTTGGGGTCGGCGTCACTCTTGTACAGGGGTTTAGCGGTGGAAAAAGGGATCGATGGCGCGTCTATACAAGACTCAGACCTCTCATACACGACACACAAGGACAGTGGGCTTGAACATGCAGAACCCAGAACCGTTGACGCATCAGGGCATCAACTCCCTCCTGTACATGGCTGGGCTGCCCCCATCCAAAGCACCAGCACATGGCCCAGTCTTCAATCTACCAACACAGCACGCTCTACGTAGACGCCCATCATGCCCGTGACCACCGTGAGCTACAAGGGCCGCGACTACAGTGTCCCAGTCGTCTCGGCGAAAGGACTGAGCAACCAGCGGCAGCTCGCGGCGCTCGCGTCGGCGCCAAAGTACTTCAGCAAGGACCAGCTGCGCTCGGCGCGCGTGGCCACGGGCGTCACGCTCGAGTACACGCTGCACGGCACGAGCTTCACTGGCGGTCCAGACGACGACAAGACGTCGGTCCTGCCAGAGGACCGCGTGGTGCTCATCATGGGCTTCCTGCAGGCGAAGGAGTCCTGGGCCGCCGTGATCGATCTGCTGCTCGAGAAGTACAGCAAACCCCAGGAAGACGGCAAGCGCAAGAACGTGAAGATCCTGTGCTTTGACAACCGCGGCGTGGGCGGCTCGAGCGCCCCCTGGTGGCGCTACCGGACCAGCCAGATGGCGCAGGACACGCTCGCACTCATGGACCACGTGGGCTGGGACGCCGCCAACATCGTCGGCGTGAGCATGGGCGGCATGATCTCGCTCGAGCTGGCGTCCGCGGCGCCGCAGCGCGTCAAGTCGCTCTCGCTGCTCGTGACGACGCGCGGCAAGTACAAGCCGGACCCGCGCTCGAGCGTGCCGCTGCGCAAGTCGACGTTCGCGAAGGACCCGGTCGAGGGCTTGACGAACCTGCTCGAGCTGCTCTACCCGCTCGAGACGATCCGCGAGAGCTGCATGGACGACTCGGACAAGAGCGTCTACGACACGCTCTTCGCGTTCCACAAGGAGGCGCGCAAGGTGCGCGTGCAACCGGGTATCTTTGGCATGATCGGCCAGCTGCTCGCGATCCGCACGCACTTTGTCTCGGACGAGCGCCTCATCGGCATCAAGAACGCCGACTTCCCCGTGCTGCTCATCGGCAGCATGAAGGACATTCTGATCCCGCCCATCGAGTCCATCAAGCTCATGGACCGCATGGAGGCCGACCACGTGCACACGCTCTTCTTCGAGAACGGCGGCCACGGCGTCACGATCCAGTATGTCGAGGAGGTCTCGGACGGCATCCTGCGCACGTGCCAGCGCGCCAAGCTCTAAGAAGATGCCCCATTCTCATCCTTACGTCTCTACTACTGGGTCTTCATTAACAAAGACGCTCGAAGGTATGTACGAAGGTGTATTGTCTGGCTGCATTCGTATGTGGTAATGGCTACATGCATTCGTGTTCAATGATGTGCTCTTTCATTATGAGCTTTACGTGGGCGACAATTTTCACAGCATGCCATTCATTGTTTAGTACTACCCGTGCGTTCACCTGTGCCACCTCCGATTAGTTCTTCTTGGCGCGACGGATCACGCCCAGGAGATCGCTCGCGATCTCGTCAATGTGCTGCAGAAACACGGCGTGGCCCGCGTTCTCGTAGAACTTGGCCACCACGTGGTCGGCCGCGAGCATCTTCTCCAGGTAGCGCGCGTGCGAAACGTCAATGCATAGATCGTTCTCCGCGCCGATGATCAGCACCGGGTACCCGTGGTCCTTGATCTTGACCAGGCGCTCGTCGTCGACGTAGTGGAAGATCAGCGCCGAGGTCTGTCCCAACGCGCCGGACACCGCGGGCGAACTGCGCGTGCCAGAGCCGTGCGTGTGGTACTCGTAGAGCACGTCGCGCATCGTCCGGTTGCCCTCTCCAGCGATTGTTGTGTTGATAAACGACTCGGGGTACAGGAACGAGACCTCACAGCTCGTGATCACCGCCGGGTCGCTCGAGAACGTCGACTTGCAGATCGTCGGGAGCGCCGAGGTCGCGGGGCTGAACCAGCCGCGCGTCGTGACCATGAGCGTGAGCGACTGGATGCGCTCGGGGCCGCCTTTCAGGGCGAGTTCCTGCGAGATCATGCCACCCATGCTGGGATCATTCGACAAACACGAGGGGTAGCGTTAGGAGACCAAAGCTGGATGGACAAGTAGAGAGAGGACCTAGGGCCAAACAGTACAAAATGCGTACCTGACACCGACAACATGCGCTTTCGTCCACCCGAGGTGGTCCATCAGCGCCAACACGTCATCCGCAAACATCTGCGTCGAGTAGCGTCCCCACGGCGCGTCGCTGTGGCCAATGCCGCGGTTGTCGAACGTCAGCAGCTTGAGCTTGGATGTTGAGCCAGACTCCTTCCATTGGGTCAACAGCGCATCGACGGTCGGAGCCCACTCCTCTTTCTGGTGCGAGTAGCCCATGATGAGCACCACGCGCGTCTCCTCTTGGTCGTCGTCATTCGCGCCGGCTTCCGTCTTGGATTCGGACTCGTGCACGACGTACGCCATCGTGAAGTCCCCGCGGGTCGGCAGCTTGGCCTTCTGGACGAGGCTCTCGGCGAAGATGTGCTTGGCCGCGAACTTGGAGTGCATGTGGCGCTCCAGCCGGGATTCTCTGATGGTAGTGGCGGTCTTGTCGGCCATGGTGTGTTGTGTTGTCTTGTGGTTGTCTGTGGTTGTGTGTGTGCTCGGGACGGCGGATTGGATTGTGAGGACTAGCTTCTCGTGTGGAACGCTGTTCCTCTTCTCTCTCTCTGTGGCTGGCAGCCACACGCACACGCACACACACACGTACGCTTGTCTGCCTTTCTACTGAAAAAAAGAAGACGTCAAGACGTCAATGGCTGGCTCCATTCGGTCGCGTCAACCAGCAGAGACCATGAACACATGACTGGGTTGGGACTGTCTGATTTTCAAAAATCAAGCTCAGAAGTGAGTGGACCCTCGATCCCACTTCTCCATCTACTTGCAATGCTCAAATCCCCTGTAACAAGTGATACCTTCACTTATTCGAGATCCTCCATTCATGCAGATTGTATGGAGAAAACCCTGGTCTAGTTATTACATCCGGGGTTCAAGCAACAGACCACGGTCTCACCAATTTTCGCTCTCCTCACCTCATCAAGAAAAAGAGTGGGACGGAAAGGACTTCCATCCGTGCGATGCGGCGCCGCGAAAGTGAGCGAGTGCCTTGTGATCATTGGGATCGCGTGCAAAGCCGTTCAGGATCATAACACATCGGCACAACCCACCAGGACTCTCAGCCACTGCCCGCGACCAAAACTCCAGCGGCACCTAAAAGCCCCCGCGACCTGGGACAAGATACGAGCACGGCCCATTTCGATCCTTTAAAAGATCTTGTTCTCACCACTGAGCAGCCAGAATGGACAGTCAATGAGTGAGTGAGTGGCTCTGAACCCTACCTCTTCACAGCATTATCGCATCAATTAGATCAGCAATTCAGTTTACCAATGGGGTCTCAGAGTTCTCAGTTCTCTAAGCTATTAGTTCTTCTTGTTTCCTCGACGGAACACGCCCAGGAGATCGCTCGCGACTTCGTCCATGTACTGCAGGAACACGGCGTGGCCGGCGTCCTCGTAGATCTTGGAGACCACATGGTCGCCCGTGAGCACTGTCTGGAAATGGCGCGTGTGCAAAACGTCGATCGCTTGGTCCTCTTTCGCGCCGACGATGAGGATCGGGTACCCGTGGTTTCGGATCTGAACCAGTCGCTCGTCGGAGACAAAATGGAAGATCAGCGCGTGGCTTTGTCCCAATGCACCGGAGGTCACCGGAGGACCTCGCGCAGCGGAGCCGTTCTTGTGGTAGTCGTGGAGCACTTCGCGCATCGTGCGATCGGCTCCGAGCGGCTTGTTGGCGTACCCTTCCGGGTACAGGAACGACACGACGCTGCTCGTGATCACCTCGGGGTCCGTCGAGGTCGTGGACTTGACGATCGGCCCAAGCGCCGAGTACGCGGGACAGAACTTGCCGCGCGCGGTCACGACGAGAGACAGCGACTGCACGCGCTCGGGGGCCTTGAGCGCGAGCTCCTGCGAGATCATGCCGCCCATGCTACAATAATAACAGAAGCATACATAGTACGTTAGAGATTCCACCAGAACTGGAGAAAGTAGCAATAAGTAAAGCACTAGAGGAGAAGAGCGTACATACCTGGTGCCGACAATGTGCGCTTTCGTCCACCCGAGGTGGTCCATCAGCGCCAGCGTGTCGTCCGCCATCATCTGCGACGAGTAGCGTCCCCACGGGGCGTCGCTGTGGCCCACGCCGCGGTTGTCAAAGCTCAGCAATTTGAGCGTGGACGTTGAGCCGGACTCCTTCCACTGGGTCAGTAGCGCGTCGACCGTTGGTGCCCACTCTTCCTTACGATACGAGTAGCCCATGATGAGCACCACACGTGTTTCATTGTCGTCTTCACTCGTGCCAGCGTCAGCCTTAGCTTCGGTCTCGGACTCGTGCACGACGTACGCCAACGTGAGGTCCCCGCGGGTCGGCAGCTTGACCTTCTGGATGAGACTCTCAGCGTAAATGTGTTTCGCCGCGAACTCGGAGTGCATGTGGCGCTCCAGCCGCGATTCACTGGTGGTGGTGGTCTTGTCGGCCATGGTCTGCTGTTGCGGTTGCTTGTCTTTCAGCAGATTGGATTGTGAGCACTCACTCACTCTGAGCTTCCTCTCAGAGCCATGGCGACACATGTGCGTGTCCTTTCTAAGGACTGAAGAAGAGCATTTCAGTTCCCTCCTCGGTCGCGTCAACAGGAAGACCGTGCTTTGCGATCTGCTGATATTGCCAGGAGGTTCTGTGTTTCCTGTATAAACTAATACTTCCATCACCTCCGACTTTTCGATCAAAGCAAATTCTCTCCAAAATATCCTGTTATAGTTAATAAATGTGCGGTTCAAGAAAGACCACAATCTCACCAACCCCCTCAGCTCATCAACGTGGAGAGTGGGACTCCCTGTGACGTCGCGAACGTGAGTGAGTGAGTCCACGCGATCTTGGGCTCCTCGCGTGAAAAGGAAAACCTTTCAGGATCGATCGATCATGCTGGGCATCAGGACACCAACTGTAATCGCACTTTGCTTACGTGGGGCGAGCTAAACCCTCCCACAACGTTACCTAGGTTCACGACTCACTGAAGTCTTCATGCAGATCCTAGGACTTGTACTCAATACTCTCTTACTCTGGCGTTATTACTTGCGTCCACGCCAGACTACCCCCAGGATGTCGCTCGCGACTTCGTCGATGTGCTGGATGAACAGCGCGTGGCCGGCGTCGTCGTAGATCTTGGACTTGACGTGGTCGCCCGTGAGCAGCTTCTGGAACTTCTGCGTGTGCGCAAAGACGATCGCCTGGTCCTCCGTGCAGCCGATGATCAGGATCGGGTACCCATGGTCCTTGATCGGTGCCAGGCGCGCGTCGTCGACGTAGTGGAAGATCAGCGCTACGCTTTGCCCAAACGTGCCCGCAGCCCCCGGTGGACCTCGGGTCGCGTTGCCGCTCATGTGGTACTCGCGGAGCACGTCGCGCATGGTCCTGCCTCCGCTCAGCGGCGTGTTCACGAATGGCTCGGGGTACAGGAACGCGATGACGTTGCTGGTGATCACCTCCTGGTCTCTCGAGAACGTGGACTTGACGATCTGCCCAAGCGCAGTGTACTCGGGACAGAATTTGCCCTGGCTCGTGACCATGAGGGTGAGCGACTGCACGCGCTTGGGAGCCTTGAGCGCGAGCTCCTGCGAGATCATGCCGCCCATGCTACAAAGTAAACATGAACCCAGAGAGATGTAAGCTTCGAGTCATGGATTAACCCTTTCAGGTACCGCAAGGCCGTATAAATACAACAAACGTACCTGACTCCGACAATGTGCGCTTTCGTCCACCCGAGGTGGTCCATCAGCGCCAGCGTGTCCTCCGCCATCATCTGCGTCGAGTAGCGTCCCCACGGCGCGTCGCTGTGGCCCACGCCGCGGTTGTCCAGCGTCAATACCTTGAGCTTGGACGGGGATCCTGACTCCTTCCACTGAGTAAGGAGCCCGTCGACCGTCGGTGCCCATTCTTCTTTGCGATATGAGTAGCCCATGATGAGCACCACACGTGTTTCATTGTCATCTTCATTCGTGCCAGCATCCGCCTTGGGCTCGGACTCGTGCACGACGTACGCCAACGTGAGGTCTCCGCGGGCCGGCAGCGTGGCTTTCTGGATGAGGTGTTCAGCGAAGAGGTGCTTGGCCGCGAACTTGGAGTTCATGTGGCGCTCCAGCCTCGACTCACTGATGATCTTGCTCGCTGCCATGGTTTACTTGCGTTTTGTGGAGCGGCTTTGAGTCTGTGAATTCGATTGTGAGGTCGGTCATGGGGGCGGTAGCTCGCTTCCTGCTCGGTCGCTCCGCTCGCATGGATAAGTCCCTCCAGCGTCGCTGGCTGCGCATTGCACCGAGCGATGAGGAGGGTTCATCGCGTTTTATCACCCTTGCTCAACCACTTCAGTGCTGTCAAACGGTACTCCGGCTGAGTGGTTTCTTCAAAGTTGGTCGCTTCGCTGATATCAGCGAATCATTTTCGAACGGCCCGTGGGAAAGCCTTGAAGTGGCTTGGCGATTACGCTCACGTACGCCAGGTCCCAAATGATCGGATCCCAACGAACTCTGCGCCTGGGCGTGCTGCAGTTGTAGTCCCATTCAAGCAGGCACTCATCAGATACAGCGTGGCCCATCAGCTCCATCGCCTTCTTCTTCTTCGACACCCAAACGCTTGTCGAAGAATGACGACAGGTACATGAGCGCAAGGATCGATTCGGTGGTCACCCTGGCAGTCGGGGACCCAGTCAATTTGAGTTTTTGTCAAGAGCGGAGTACCTGGGGCAGAATCGGCCTCGACTCGTGACTGTTAAAGAGAACGACTGGACTCTGTCAGGGGCATAGAGAGCGAGTTCTTACGAGATCATGCCACCCAAGCTACACGAATCGTATACACAACGCGTCATTGGTGCCAGTCGGGTCCGCCTTAGGCGCGTACTCGTGCACGACGTACGTCAACTTGTGGTCGGCAGCTTCGTTTTCTGGACGAGGTTCTCGCTGAAGTTGTGTGCTTTGCATCCTTGAAGCTCTTGTAGCGCGCTCCAGCCTCGACGCGTTGGTGGTGCTATCGATCAATTCGCTCGCCCTCAGAAGGAGACATACACTGGAGATGTTGGAATGGTAGCTTCGGAACTCGTTTTGTGAATTGGATTGTAAAGTCGTTCAGTTCAGGTGACAGCTCCATTTTGCATCTCATGACAATGACGCTTCAAGATACTGTACCGGTAGGCTGATTATCAGCAAATCGTTTCGCGAACCCATCTGGTGGAACTCTGGAATGAAATTTGTTGTCTTGGGTACATAGCTTCTCTTCTGATTTGGATCGGGGAAACATTCCGGTTGTAAGGCATTTGCTAGCAACACGATTTGGGTGGACCCATTAACTACTCTTCACCTGGCTGAGCACTGGACTCGATGTTTGTTATGGAGACGACGAAGACGACATCACAGAATACACAACCGCAAGTACTGCGAGAAGGATCGCGAGCCACGCGTAGCCGCCCAGTGCGCCGCTGTTGGCTTGCGTCTGCTTGGCGGATTTCTTCTTGGTGCGTGCAATTGCAGCTGTTAAAAGTAGACATACATAACAAAGTTAGACAGACAGGCACAACCATTTCCAATGAAAATCGAGGTTTATAGGTTCTCACCAGCACGAGCGGCGGCGGCGTTGTCCGCCTGCTCCTCAGTCGCTCCGAACTGGTCGCGCTTGGACTTTTTCTCACTCGCCGACGACCCAGACTGCGCTTTTGCATCTTGCTTGGCTGCTTCGGGCTCTTCAGAGTCAATGCCCTGGTCGAAAGTCTGCTGCGCGGTCAGCCCGTTCTTGTTAACGTCTGTTTCCAGGTCCGGGAATGCTGCAACGAGAGCCTGCGCAGCTGCGGTTGGCCACGCGGAGCTCGTCTCGCAGTGCATAGCCTCCGAGTGCAGCGGCGAGTTGCCCGCCGCGTTCTTCACAGGTTTCGCACCCTTCATTAACACATCGAGGCAGCACACAGTCAGTCAGTCAGTCAGTTAGGCTAAGCACATGGATAGTTACATAGGGAAGCACTCTGAATGAATGTTTGAGCGAACCTTGGACACCAGGTACTCGATCAGAGCCACCGAATCACTGCCGTTGTTGATGCACACCCAGTGGCTATAGACACGAAGTAAAGTAGTATCAGATTAGTATTCCCTCGACACACAAGCTATACACACCGACATAAAGTGATGTCTTCGGAATTTACAGTGGCGAGTTGCCCTTGGCATCGACAGCATTCAAGTTCGCATGGCCCCTTTCGACCTTCACAACACACACAACACAACACAATTAGTAACCACAGGAAAACTCACACAGCCACGCTATAAACTCTTCAGTTGTAACGCACGAGCAGCTTGACGAGCTCCAAGTTGCCCTTGCCCGCCGCGACGTGGAGCGCCGTCATCTTCTTTGGGTCCAAAGCGTCCACTTTTGGTTTCGCGCGCAGGATGATCTCCATGGCTTCCTCTTCCTCGTATTCTTCACATATCGGCCAAAGCCAAGAGAGCAGTACATTTGCAGCCGCAGTGTCAGTCAGCACACACATACACTCTGCTTTATCACCTGATTCAGCGCGAGCGTTCATTATTATCTTGCAACGTACGCGCTGCGAGGTGGAGGATCGTCTGGCCCGTGGAGTCTGCGGCGCTGAGATCCGGCTTCCCCTTCAGAATCACCTGCAGCATCTCGAGAAAGTGCGGGGGCTGTTGCGCCAGGCAGAGCATTAGTGGCGTGAACTTGTTCTTCTTGTCCTGCGCGTTCACAGGCGCGCCGTTCGCCACGAGGTGCTTCACGACCTCCAGCTGGTCCTCCGTCACCGCGATGTGCAGCGCTATCAGTCACCCAACAATACCAAACGAGCTCAGTAAGCACACATAGCACTCTTGTATTGTAGAGTCGCAGAGAGTAATTCGCCACGAACCTGTTTCCCCCTTTTTGTTCTGGTAGCTCCACTGATCGCGCATCTCGATGACCTTGTCCAGGTCGCCATTGCCTAACGCAGTTGATCGGAAAGCAAAGCACCCACACGCGTACACAGTCACAGCACGCGCAGTTAGATCTTGTGCTCATACACACACATACAGACGCGCGCGTCTGCACTTGTGTACACGTAGCGAGTCGCCTGTGCACGCACCTGCCGCGCGAAGTAGCTGCGCCATCTTGGCTTGTTCTGTTGAGTTTGTGCTTTGTCAGCACAATCGATCTGAGTGGTAGTACTGTCATTTCTTCACAAAGTACGAGTTTTAGTTTTGGATTATTTTTTATTTTGGGTCCGGGAGTTTGCTAATTTGGGTCGTTGAGTTTGATTGACAAGCATGATTTTGATCGACATGTCGTGGATTGACAAGCTCACAACCGCATGAGATGGATACAATTGATTGATTGATGAACTCAAGGCAACAACAACGTCCATGGAACTGTAGATTTTAAGTTAAACATGCATCTCTTGGGCTGTTCACGAATCGGCCGGCGCTGGAGAGGCTCTCGGTCTCTCTCTCCATCCTAACTACTGCTATTGTATATGCTCTCCTCGTGTCTTCATCTCCTTGCTTCTTGCTTCTTTGATTTCTTCTTCTTCGCTCACTTTGTTCTCCATCACTTGGGTCAATCTCACTTCACTTGGGCCGCTTTCACCGCAGCTCTCACATCAATCACCACGCTCCACTAGATGGAGGCGACGCACACTCCCCACCCCAGCACTCTAGAGCACATGCTTGACCTGGAGCGACGAGTAGTGGTGCGAGTGGTCTGGTTCGTTCGTGGACCACAGCACCGATGCAGGGAACCGTGGCGCTGGCGCCGCTGTGTTGGGCGGCGTGAGGCTGGGCGACGGCAGCTGATGGATGTGTCCCTGTGTTGGCGTCTCGACGGCTCCGAATGGGTTTGGGTTTGGCGGCTGCGTGAGGTCCAGCTTGATATTGGTGACGGCACCGGCCATGCGGACGTCTCGCTCCACTTCATGGAACATCTCCTCAGTGTTCTCCAGGATCTGCAGCAGCAGCGGGTAGTTGGAGAACGTCGAGAGGTTCACTTTGCGGCGCATGTACTTGGATCTGGTGTTGTAGCCGGTCATCTTGTCATGCTTCTTGAGAATCTGCCATTGACAAGAGCAGATTTAACAATGTCAGATGACAATGTCTTGAGGTATCAAGAGACTGTTGGCAAGAGCGGCATGGTCGACTGCCTACCTTGGAGAAGCCCTGGTAGTTCATGACAGCAAAGTTCTCCAGCCGGATGCACTCTCGGTAAAAGTGGACAAAGGCGAACATCAGTCTCTGGGCTTCAAAGGCGTCGATTCTCTGCTGTCTCTGCAAGTGAGCAAGCAAACAACACACAACAGCAGTGTTAGATCTCTTGGTTCTTTACAATCCATGTAAAATATGATAGCTCTTCATTGTTACCTTGAGGTCCTTCAGCACGGCGCGCAGCTGGTGGAATCGGAACTGACAGCGCTTCTCTTCCGACGAGTAGAACATCGAGATCTTCTTGAGCTCCTTCTGCAAGTCGCGGAAGAATGCCACCTCCAGCTCCGACTCAGCTGTTTAAATCACAAAACAACAAACATAACATTGTCAGTATCTGGATCACAAGTTGGACGCGCATACGCCACACCAGCCCAGCGCCAGCACTTACAGATATCACGCTGGTTCGCCGCGTGGTGGCCGACCTTCGCGACCGCCTTGATACGCTTCTTGAGGTTCTTGTAGTTGAGCCAGAACGGAGCCCACTCCGGGTTGCTCTGCAGGATCTCGCGCAGGATGCCCTTGCCGAACTTCATCTTGAAAGGAGGAGCTTGTGTGACTGACTTGTGCAGCGCTTGGAAGATTCGGGTCTGCTGGGGCTCCGGTCACTTACTCCTCGAACAAGCTCGTTCGTGCAGCAGCAAGTCTGTCGCACACGCCAGTTAGTCGTTCTGACAGCCGGATGAGGATGGGGGTTGGTCGCGCGGGGTCAGCTCAGGTGTAGGGACCAATCACTCCGCCGCTTCTCTATGCCAGCCAATAGAGCTTCTGTCTGACTGTGTGCGCGTGTGCGTGTGTGTGGTATTGTACACCCGGAAGACCGACTGATTCGAGCGCTTTTGTGCGCTTTTGAGTCACGCGTCTGAGCCTAAAGCAGGAAGAACAGGAGCACGTGCGCGAGAGCAGGAGGTTCTGAAAATGGAGGTGGGCGAGGGCAAAAGCGAAGAGCGCCAGCCTGCGCGAGAGGGGGGAGGAGCAAAGTGAGTGGATTGTTTGTTTACCCCCAAAGCCCCGAGAACTCTACCACACCAACAGCACTCACTCTCCCATTTCTCCATCCTCCTTTCGATCCTTTTTTGCCTTGCTCTGTGGCTCGTGGAGCTGAGTCAAGGGTGTGAGCGAATCCCCAGTCGGAGGTGGCTCTTGGTACCGTAACCATGGCGCCTTTTCCGGTCGCAGGCAATAGATTCATTTTGCCGCGTCAGCGCACTGGTTATGGACAGGAGCTCATTGAAATCAGTTTATAAAATAAGGCAGAGATTGAAACACCTGCATCAAAACTAGGCAGATAAAAGAGGGTGTGATGCATTCAACATTAACAAATGCACCTTATTTTGGGAAATCGAGGTGGAGAAGTGTGCGGTACGTCGGATTGTGTTGTCCAAACAGACGCAGTGTGAGAAAAAGGGCGATGATGCAGACGAAGATTCGACGAGATTCGCTCCAAGTTTCACGGACAATCAGATGATTAAAAAACCTCGTTCTCTATAATAGCAACTGGCTCGGAAAAGCGCTAAATTCCGCGAAACGTCGCATTGGTTTTATTCGGACCAGCCTCCCACTGAATCTTGGAGCATTTTGCGAGCAAACAAAAAAATTGACCAACAGACAACCGAATTTCAATTCCAGGTTTTCCAGCAAAACAACACGCAAGTTCCAAACAACAAACGATAAGCAACTCCATACAAACAACAAGAGCCAACTCCAAATTACGGCAAATCTCCACTTGCGCTCTGGATCATACCAATGAGAAAGGGCCGGCCCTGGTGTACACTCCATGCATAGCCCGCTTGCTCACTGTTAGTTCCCTCGCTTGCTGAGCGCAAGAAGCTGCCATTCCCAAGCAAGTTCAACCTGAAGAAACAATCTTTTTTGCATTTCTCGTGGGAAATCCGCATCTCTCCTGCTGCAAGGTTGTTTCTTCTCTCCGAGCACGATCGCAGAAGAAGCTGCATGCGCCACTTATTTATATCCGGTCGCTTGCTTCTTCAGTGCGCTGAATCTTCTCCTACAAGAAGGAAACAAAACATTGTTGCCGTCTAAAATAGCTCGGTCGGTGCAGGCTAAACAATGGACGTTTGTTCGAGGCGCGCATGTGCGCACGCAGCTGGAAGACTCCAGAGGCATGCTGTGTGAAGAGTTTCCTGGCTGGTGCTTGCATTACATCCGGTAAGCTCATGGCTATCTTCCCTTGATCCAGCCATTGCTCGAGATTCACGAACCAGATGCGGTGGCGAATCTCCAAAGTTGGGAGATTTGCGAGCTTTTTTTGCTTTGTCCCTTCTGTTTCTTTGGGGCTTTATGATTGAGCAGTTTGAGAATTGGACAGTTTTCAGATTTTGAAGATTTGAAAAAGATCTTTTTTGTGTATTCTCTCATGAGGAAAATAGTGAAGCCTCCGCCGTTAATTCCTGAAGAATTGTCGGTTGACGCGTGCCTCGCTGGACGCACGCAATATTCCTTCTGCACTTAATGCTCGCATGCAGCATGTCATGGCCAGCATATTCAACTGGCCGTCCAGCGCATGTGCGCTCATCGAAATGCGTCGCGCACAACACGATGTGCAGAGATTCACTTTCGTGGTGAATGCGTGCGCGAGGCCAAACTTGACTTATTTGTGCCTCCTTGCGCCAAGCAGGCTCGAAAGGCTCCGACAACGCCGTGGTCTATCGGCCAACTAACTGGCTGTAAATTGCGTCCAGTGCATTACGACCACTTTGGCACGCGCCACCACTGTCAATTATTTGCGAGAACACTCTCAATAGATGACGAGGGCCATACACTAACGCAAAATTATTCGCCCCATTTGTTGACATCTAGGTTGACGACCTCGCAAAAATGCCACTCTCACCCCAAGTTTCCCTCCTCATGCGTGAGAAGTTGTTCGGGTAGTTTAGAATCGAGATCAACAAAATATTCGGACCTCTCGGAATTCAGTGAATTTTGGCCAGCCACGTGCCAAAAATCAACTGAGTCCTGTGAGGCGATGGAAGAAGAAGAAGAAAAAAGAATCGAAGTTTGAATTTCACAGTGCTGCGAGTCAGCACAAGCAATACATTATTACAGAGAATGAGGTGACCGAATTCAGTTTGTAGCAGTCGGAGGACGAATTCGTATCCTTTCACTGCTCTATTCGTGAAAGTCGTGTGTGCTGTTGTTGTTGACGGGCGGTACGCTTCTACTCTGTAATAACTACTTTGAAGCCATAGAGTTTGCTGCTCATTCAGCTCGCGATCTTGCAACATGGGATTCAGGATTCCGGTTGGGGATTTGCGCAGACTTGACTCACGAGTTTTGGGATTTGGTACAGGACGCTGCCGATTTGAGCACTAGATGAAATCATACTACTGAGGTGATCGGATTTACAAAAGCTGCTGCCGCTAATAACCAGCGAACTCGCCATGAGCGTCAGGTACATCACGCCGCAAATATTGGACTTGAGAGAGGGCAAAGGCCATCTAAGCTAGGTTCACCTTGAACGATCAACTTCAACATTATGTGGTCACACCAGGTTAAAAACTCCAATCTTGTGAAAGCACTCGAAATTGTGAGCCAGGTTGAGAATGGTACAACTGAACGAGAGTAGAGTAGATTGTTTTGTAGAGTACGAATAAACACGCACAGCAGCGTTGTGTGGTCGAAAATGGGAGCAAATACAATTTTTGAGCACGCGCATTGCGAGCACACGACAGCCATGGGATCCTGCGCGTGACGGACGAAGTGAACGACGAGACACCTCAAATTTCAAACAACCGTGCGTACGAATGCATGGGTAACTGGCGCAACTCACTGATGAGGGAGCTAGCAGCCTTCTTGTATCCCCAGACTCTATAGTCCCACCACCACCAGAATCGTTCAGGTTTCCTACAAGAGACAGCAAAAATACGCAAAAATCGCACATTTGCTGCGTTGCTACTTCAGTCGCCAACGCAGACGGTGAATTTTGGTCAAATTGCTTTCGCCGTAGTTCGTAAATTTTAGGAAAAATCTACACTGCACGAGTACGAAGGCAGCATCCACGGATGCCACCAGCAAGTTTCCTGGGCATTTGAATCTCCCTCTGACGCTCGCAGCACCGATCGATTCAAGCTATTCGGATATAAGTTTCCCACTGTGAATCTGTGAACCGAGCGCCAAGATCAAATGAGGACTCCTTGCGGATTACCAGCTTGCAAGAACCTTTGGACACCTCCAGAATCCCTGCCTTTCATGGATGGATGGCTGTCTTTCCCCAGAAGGTGCTTTGGGTTTCCGCATCCATCCATCGATCGCATTGAGTTCGCGCGCTCATGACCACCCAACCAAAGTTATCTCAAGCCATTGTGACTATGAAGAAAGGACGCGCTGACAAAAGCCCAAATCGATCGAGATTCCAACACGCAATCGCGCCAACCCATTCTTGCTGGATAACGAATCTCGCCGCTGGTGCCATGGACAGTTGGAGCAGATCAAGAGAGTGGATTAAGTTGATTGGATGCACGCGTGGCAGTATACTGTAGCTACAAATTCTAGTTGGCTCGCGACTTTCCTGCTTGCGCATCGCTCACTCGCGCGCCACCAGCGCTCTTGGTGTGTGCCCACCACCACCACTCATTCTTGTTCGCTTGCGGCTGGGCTTTGCCTTTGGGATATTTACCAACCAAGGTGGCAATGAGAGCTTAGCGTTCCCATCCCTATTTGATCTTGTCTATGGGACTGGAGCGGCAAACAAATGTCCTTCCAGCATGTGTACCCCGAGGTATACAATTGCCCTCTTCACGCTGCCCAAGACCGAAGCGCAACCGCACTATTGCGATACAAACACTGTTTCTCTTTGGTCATCTGGTCTTCCGCCATTGTCGAAGTAGGATCCCCCAAGAGTGCAACTTTGAACCCTTCGATGCGCTTTCTCTTCGCGCGAAGGAAGTGATCGGACGCTGTCTGTCATCATTGCTATCGTGCGTGTTCAAAAGCTTGTATGCTCATCATTGTCTTCGATCTCGCTGCGAGTTCTTTCGCCTGAAATCTGCGTCAAGGGAATCAACGAGACCCGAACCTAGAGGAGTGATCACCGGTGAGGTGAGTTCCATGAAGACCACAAAGAGAGGTATTCAGCGCCTCACCCAAGTGATCCAGGCAATCCTGAAAAAAAGAACCAGCGGCAGTTGACGAAATCGAAGAGGATTCACGTGGTATGTAGATGCAATACCTCCAGCTTCAGGCTTGTGTTTTGAGCAAACATCCTTTCACGAGGTTGCGCACAGCGGTGCAAGCTTTGACACTTTGTATCCTTACTATGCATGCCCTCAGTACGTTATAAATCTGGTGACGTCCAGGAATGCAATCGCGCTTATTTTGACTGATTTGTGCAAGCAGAATGCCTCCTCAACCTGTTCCTCCTGTATGTACTTGTACCGCGCAAGGAGACCAGCTATTGTAATGCTGCTAGCTGCTGTGAATGGTAACAAAAGCCACCGCTTGTCCGGCCTCCACTTCACTTCCATTCATTCGCCCCGTTCATCTTGCTGCAAATGCTCTTTGCAGTCGTCCACGTCATCGCGACCTTTGGAAGGGCAACTTCAACTTGATGTGACCCACACCAATACGTCCTTCATCATCACGAAATAATGTGGGACACGTAAACTTTATGTCGTTAAGTTAATGTGGTTCACTTTACTTTCACAAGGTCATTCCCGCAATTCCAGCATTTTCAGCTGCTGCAACTTGCAACCGACATAATGGCCTTCCAGTTGGTTGATCGCGCAGCGCTTTGAAGGGGTGGGCCGCGCGCGCGTGCGAGAGAGAGAGAAGGCGTGTGTGTGTGTGGCTGTCGCGCACGAATATTGAGTGAGTGAGTGAATGACGGCAGTCTCCGCCTGTGTGCGCATCCGTTACACGTTGTGAGCCTCAGTGTGGTTTGTTCATGCGCGGCGGTCTCTTTTCCGAATGGAAGAGGCTGTGTTAATTTGCCATCTGTGTGCTAATCAGAAAGAAACCCACAGTCAGTGAGTGGTGAATGCGCCGCTGGAGAAGAAGAGAAGGAATAACGGACACGCCGAAGAGAGAGACCCCGACCAAAAGCGCATACACGGACTCGCCAAGCGACGCCTGCTGACTGGCAAAGAGCCGCGACCTCTAAATGGCTACGAAAGCAACAACGAGTGAAAACGAGTGAAACGACCGCGCGCGCACTTCTTCAGCCTCCAAACCCACGAAACGACCTAGGAAGGGCGTGTGTGTGTGCGTGTGTGTGTGGTGCACACGCGCTCAACGTACGCGGCGGCCCAATGGTCGAGTCGTTACGCTCAGCTCGCCTGCTGGCTGGCTGGCTGGCTGGCTGCGAGACAACGTCCCAGTTTAGCGACAAGGGGTTGGTGCGTTCTGCAGAAATTCTGAGCGTTCCACAACCAAAGAGCATTCAAATGCTCTTTGGATACTGATATCCCCTAAACGGAAGAACTGCGTATGCTGACCCATTCCAAGGCGCGAATGTGGTCCGACGAAGAATTATCTGCCAAGCTTTCCGATTCAGCGATGCCCAAAGCGTCATTGGAATGCGGCGCTTCGCCGTTCTTCTTTTTGCAAAACCCCCCGCGACGAGTCCAACGAGGCGCATTGGTTTCGCCCCAAGGTTTGGTAGGCTTTTCTGCGCATCCATCCCAATGTGCAGCAGCACCAGCTCTGCTCTTTGATCTTTTCGCAGCATCTTGCAAAGGTGACAACAAAGAGCAACCCTCTCCGTGTGCCTGTGTCTGCTTTCCTACGATCAACAGCAGCAGCAGTTGTGTGAACCATGGTCTACCCTCGCTCCAATGGCTCGCGGTCGCTCGCCAAGTTTCTCGCGTTCTGCGCCATCAACCTGTGCGTCCTGCATGGCGCGCAAGCGACCGCCGCAGCGTCCTGTACGATGGTCGTGTCTCCAGGCGACGCTGCTGTGGGGACCCAGATCGTGACGGACTCCAGCTGTGCCAGCGGTGGACTGGGCTGCATCAACAACGACTGCCGGTTCTGCAAGACCAAGGACACGCCGCAATCCGACCACTTCCTCGAGTGTTCGGCAATCAGCGTTGCGCCGACGACCAAGGCGCCGACGCCAGCGCCAACTACGGCACCTACGCCAGCTCCGACCCCGTCCGAAACCAAGACCGGCGACACCAGCTCGATCGATGTTTGTGCCGCCTCGGAGGGCGACCAAAGTGTGGGAATCCAAGCCGTCAGCGATGACTCGTGTGTGAACGGCGGTCTCGGCTGCTTCAACGGCCAGTGCCGATTCTGCAAGGTCCGCGACGCGCCTCAGTCCGGTCACCTGACGGCTTGTAACGCGCTGGACCCCAGCTTCCCCACGGTCGCGCCTTCTACGCCATCTCCAAGTGCCGCTCCTGGCACCACGTGCGGCGTCTCTCAGGGCGACTTTGCCGTGGGCATAAACGCTGTGGTGGACCCGACGTGTGCGTTCGGAGGTCTGGGCTGCTGCAGTGACCACTGCCGTTTCTGCAAGTACCGCACGACACCGCAGTCGGGTCACTTCGACGATTGTTCTGATTACGGAACCTCGGATCCGATCGCCGACACCCCGGCGCTAACAGGTGAGACCCCAGCGCCAATCGCCGAGACTCCAGCTCTAACAGCTGAGACTCCGACTCCAACAGCCGATACACCCGTTCCATTCATGCCGGGTTGGGATACCCCGGCTCCGACGTCCGACACTCCAGGTCCAACGTTCGATACACCTGCTCCTACTAGTGGCGGTCCGATCGGAATTGTGACGGATGTGACGGACACAACTACGCCCTGCCCGTCGACAACAGGCCCGGATGGCACTCCTCTCGAAGTCGTAACTCCTACTCCATCTACAACGAATCAGTGCGCAACGCTAATCGACTCTGGCAGCGCCGCTGTTGGTATCCAGCTCGTCTTTGATGCGTCTTGCAAGAACGGAGGAGGTCTTGGCTGTATTTACGACGTGTGCCGATACTGCCAAGCCTGGGAGACTAGTCAGCCAAAGCACCTGAGTCTCTGTACCCCCTATAGCCCAGACACGCCAGCTCCTGCCGAGACCCCTGCTTCAGCAGATACACCTGCTCTGACCCCAGAATTCGATACGCCTGCTCCAGGAATCGATTCCACAGCCTCCGACACCCCCCGCTCCGACCGTTGATTCCTCAACTCCAGCTCCGGGCGTCATCGGGAACACTGCTAGTTTAGATTCAATCTGCGCTTTCACTGTGTCAAAGGGAGACGAGATGGTCGGTATTCAAATCGTCGGTGATGTCAGTTGCGCGAATGGAGGCATTAGATGCATCGACGATGTGTGTCGATTCTGCAAGGTCTGGGAGTCCAAGCAGTCTACCAACTTTGAGCCATGCTCAGACTTTGGACTTACTTCTTCAGCCACTCCAGCGCCGACCACCACGGCGCCAACACCTGCTCCACTCCCTACATCGAGTTCAGCCGCGTGTGCGAGCCAGGTGACTGTCGGAGACAACGCCGTCGGAATCACTGCTGTCGCTGATGTCAGCTGTAACAAGGGAGGTGTCGGCTGCTTCCCGGATGTTGCGTGCCGCTTCTGCCAGACTGTGGACACCGCCAAGTCCCACCACCTGCTGAAGTGCTCGGACTTCACCACCGCGACCGTGGCGAGCGTGATGATGGCCGCGCAGTCGGACTCTGCGCTGTCGGCCCAGTTCTCGAAGATCGTGAAGAACCACACGGTGAAGTGGGTCGTGGCCGGTGCTGCGTGCATGGGTGTTGCGGCTGTGGTGGCGATGCTCGCTCTGGCTGCGAAGCGTATTGTGCGTCGCGCGAGCTCGAGCTCGTCGGACGATGAGAACGACGACGATGAGGACGCTGAGGAAGGAGACGTGGAGGCTCAAGAGGAAGCCACGAACCTCACTGCCGACGACTCGGTGGTGATGACCCAGCTGTAAACAAACTATCGAGATCGCTTCGGACGCAGGCTGACTGTATCGGATAGTTGTGTGGTGGATACCGCCCAAAGAGAACTCCAAACAGGGGTCTCCGTAGAACTTTGAGCTCTCTTCGCTAGATATTTGGTCGAGACACAGAAAAACAAGAGATCATCCAGACTGATGCTTTCCATGTTCTCGCGCTCTCTGTTGTGCTTCGTGAACTACCTACCACCTCTGAGATTGATTTCCATACTGGATCACTGCAACCAAACGTGTTCGCTATCGCCTTTGGCCGAGCTCTCGACCTCCCCTTTCACAATGTACCAAGCGAAAATATCAATCCGTTTGCTTGTGGTATCCCTGCTGGTATTCGCAGTGAATCCTAGGCTTTGCGATGCGCCAAGCAGGATACCAATACGACATTCTTCAGATACTGACTTATTTCGACTACTCAACAGAACTCGCGGCGAACCTACTTCCAAACACATTGCTAAGTTTTATCTAAATCGGTACAAAACCTCACCATCCGAGTTTAGACTCCTCTCGCTTTCTGCGAGGACGAGCAGTGGATGGCCCGAAGATCTGTCGAAGGCCATCATACTGGCTGTTCATTATATTGGCTGGGAGCAAGATCTCAGGGACTGCGATGTTGCAGCATTAGACTTGAAGTTTCTTAGCAGGCAATGGAGCTGGAAAGTTCTTTTGCGCATCAAAAGCTCCTCAAATATAGCCTTACATATTATTATAATACGGGCTAACTACTACGTGGGATCTTGCTCAAGTCGTGGATGGCAGTTGTTGCTGCCTGTCCGGTTTGGCTGGCGGCTTTGTATGCTCCTTGTCATTCTCACTTTTGCCGACAGCAAACTCCCGATCACTTGAGTTCAAGTACCAAAACCCACCAGTACCAAACACTTTCAACAATAGCAGGATGGCGCTTTCTCTACAGAGGCGTCCAGTCTTCCGGTGCCGAGCGAGAAGATGCCTCGGGTTTGCTGCAGCGTTCGTCGCTCTTCAAGGCTGCGTCTCCACCAATGTGCCGACAGTGACGCCCGCCGAGGTTGCCAGCTGCTTCAAGATCTCGCTCGACTCGAATGCTCAGGGTCACCGCACAACGAGCACATCCAATACGCTGCTGACCCGAATTGTATTAGAGGAGGGCAAGGCTGCGTCACGGCGTTCTGCTGAAAGTGCGTGGTCTCCACCGAGATCGAGTCTGAGCTGCTGCGCTGCGCATCGATTCCAGTGGCGACCACTGAAAGCGGCGCCGAGGTCTCTGCTGAAGCTGAAGATGGGGACTTGAGCACTGATGATGGCGACAACGACGAAGGAGGGAGCGAGGACGACGAAGACGAACAGAACGACTTTGACAACTTTGACGAAGTTTCAGGCGGAGGTGGGATCCGTGGAACCCTCGCGGAGGTCTCTCCAACGCAAGGCGCCGACGCTGACACCGGGAACTCTGGGACCGAAGACGATGATACAGATGGAGACAACCGAACCGGGGACAACAGCGAGAGCGAAGACGCCGAGTTCGATTCAGAGCCGCCGAGCATCGGTGCTGAAGACGACCAAGAGGGAGCGGAGGTCAGCACAGACTTGACCACGAAATTTGACTCCGGACTCTTGGACACATTTGAATCCCTTTTGACAACCATTTCGGCAACTGCAGCAGCTACAAACCTGACAAAAGCTGTGCCAAATGGACCCGCTGGAGCATCAGGCAGCGAGCTAACACCAGAAGCAGGCGTCGAGACTCCAGCACAGCAAGCGACTACCCAGAGTAGTACAACAACCTCAGCGACTTCGACAAATTCAAACGCGACTGCTTTGCCCAGTGGAAGTGCTCCTGCTGGCGCACCTGCAACGCTGGACTCCCCTCCATTTTCGTGTGAGGCATCTCAGGGAGACATGGACGTAGGGATCTCCGCTGTGGTCGACGCGTTCTGCGTGAACGGAGGGCTCGGATGCTTCAAAGGTGGCTGCCGCCAATGCCGCTTCAAGGACACGCCAAAGTCCATGCACCTGGACGCGTGTCCCAAGTGAGGAGTACTGCGTAGTCAGCTATAGTGTACTATACAAGCGAAGATACACCTGTGTCTACGTCGGCTATCAAACCCGTGACGATTGCGCCATCCCGTTGATCGATTTTGATTGTGCTACCTGTATCGAGATGCTCCTCGAAGGTACCTCAGGCGACAAAGCTTTTGAGCAAGCATTTGGTCACCAGCACTGGTCAATGTATACTGGAGTGAGGAGCTTCAAGCACCTTCTCGACAAGCGCACTCGACAACTACGGCTTCTCTTGGATGCCAATGTCCTCCGAATCTGACCTCCACACCTACTGTACCTGTGTCAATATCCCCAAGCGAATGATTCACTTCGTCAAAGAACAGTGGAGATATTGACATACTAGGGTAGCGATTCAAATGCCGCGTTTCTGCACACCAACCTTGATACTTTTCCAGCTTCAACCATAGATTATAAACATGGAATTATATATCTGACTGTCGAGTTTTGCTGTATGTCACGTCGCCTGAAATGGTACTGAAAAATACTCCGTCCGCGTTTCTGCACACAGACATTCCCGTCGCGTGTCAAGCCAGAGAACTTCAAATACTGAGTTTACACATCTCAAGTGAAGCTATTTACCTCAACATTTAGATTTCTTGACTCGTGTCTTGAGATTGCCGTCAGTCCGACCTTAAATGCCTTCATCTCTTTTTGAATACTCCCAGTTTGCGCCACAAAGACCCGACCCACCCACCAAGCAGAATCCAATCCTTCAATCTGCGCAGCTCACACAGGGCTTGTCACGCCTTGCCATTCCGCAATTTCCCCGCAAGCCCACAAGCAACAAGCAACAAGCTCAAGCAACCCCCACACTCACACACTCACACACTCACTTCACTATGGCCGCCATCCGCAAATACGTTATCGGAGGCAACTGGAAGTCCGTACGTGACTGCGTCTATGTGTGTCTCTATGTCTATGTGTGGGCGTGCGTGTGTAACTAACGCTTGCTCTTCGTCCATGCGCATGCATGGCTGTCGACTTCCAACAGAACGGCACGAAGCAGTCGGTGCGCGAGCTCGCGGACGTGCTCAACAAGGTGGAGATCGACACGGAGCAGGTGGACGTGATCGTGGCGCCGCCGGCGCTGCACATGGACCTGGCGCAGCAGCTGCTGCAGAAGAACATCGCCGTGTGCGCGCAGAACGTGAGTCTCACGGGCTTTGGCGCCTACACGGGCGAGATCTCAGCCGAGCACTTGGTTGGTGAGTGTCTTGCGAATATTGCTATTGTTGTTGTATGGCGATGGTGCTGATGGCTTCTGTGCGTCTCTTGTGATTGATATCTTGTAGACTTTGGTCTCAAGTGGACGCTCACGGGCCACTCGGAGCGTCGCGCGTACTATGGCGAGACGGACGAGATCGTCGCGAAGAAGACCAAGCGCGCGCTCGACCACGGACTCAGCGTGATCTTCTGCATTGGCGAGACGCTCGAGGAGCGCCAAGCCGACCAGACGCTCGACGTGCTCAAGCGCCAGACCCAGGCGCTCGCGAGCATCATCAGCGACGCCGAGTGGGACCGCATCGTGATCGCGTACGAGCCAGTGTGGGCGATCGGCACGGGCGTCGTCGCGACCCCGGAGCAGGCCCAGGAGGCGCACAAGAACCTGCGCCACTGGCTCGCCGGCAACGTGTCGGGCGACGTCGCGCAGAAGGTGCGCATCATCTACGGCGGCTCGGTCAACGGCAAGAACTGCGCCGAGCTCATCGCGTTGCACGACGTCGACGGCTTCCTCGTCGGCGGCGCCTCGCTCAAGCCAGAGTTCGCCACGATCATCGAGAGCGCGCAGTAAAGCAGCAAGCAGCAGCAACAACACCAGCCAGCGTACAAGCCACAGCAATGCGATAAACCACAGCCAAACCAGCTCCGACTTGGTAGGCGCATGTGTTTCTAATTTGTCTCTTTTGAATGGAAAGTTTATAACTTTGGTCACATACGCCCCCGTTTGAACAGCCAGGATGATCTCCTTTGTTTGGTATGGTGCCGATATTCAAAAGCGAATCTATATATTCAAATTAATGAAGTGCTGCTATGACCCCCCACAGTGTATATGTTGGTATGATCATCACCGGCAGCAGTACCAGCAAGCAGCAGCCTAGGACTTCTGGTACATGAGGATGCCTTCCTTGTAGAGCGCCTTGGCGAGCTCGATCTGGTCCGCCGGGTCTTCGTGCGGCAGGTCGCCGACGCGGAAGAAGTCCGGGTAGCTCTGCAGGATGAACTCAATGCTCTCGGCGTCGTCCAGTTCAAATTCGAGCGGCGAGATCGGCGTCTCGTGGTGCTGGCGCGAGTTCTCGCGGCAGTGGTAGACCACGGCCTTGCCGTCTTCGATCACGAGGCGCACGATGTCGTGGCGCAGCAGCTTGAGCTGCGTGTTGACGTTGATCTTGAGCAACGGGCTGTTGTCGCTCGTGCAGTTCTCCTCTTCGTCTTCGAGGCACGGCGGCAGGCGGTCGATCAGGAAGTTCTTGGCCATCTGGTCGGCCGCAGCGTCGAGCATGCCCATGGACTCGCCGAGCACCACTTTCAGCGCGTTCCTGACCTGGTCGCTGAACTCCTTGCGGCGCGTGTCGTCGGTCTGGTCCGAGTGCATCACGCCCATGTAGTTGAGGTAGTCGCGTGGCAGTGAGCGGCGCAGATTCACGTTGCTGTTGATCGCCGCAGCGATCGCTTCGGGGAGCAGTACTTCCAGGAAGTTGCCGATCGTGTTCTGCTGGCCCGTGGACACGGTCACGTGCAGCGAGTGCTTGTCCTTGGACGAGCGCGCCTGGTGGATGAAGCCGCGCGGGAAGTAGAGCAGGTCGCCCTCGTCGAGGTCCACTTCGAGCATGGGCTTGCCGATCTCTTCCGGCTTGAAGTTGCCGCTCGAGTACCGCGGCAGCGTGTTGGCGTCGTCCAGTGGCGCGTACACTTTCCAGTGCTTCGTGCCTTCGACCTGCAGCAGGAACGCCTCAATGTCGTCGTAGTGCGGCGCAAAGCCCTGCGTGCCCTTGGGCGTCAGGTATGTGTTGGAGCCGGCCATGCACCCCCACTCACCCTCGAGGATCGAGAGCATCTTCCAGATGCCGTCCGAGTACTTCTGCGGACACAGCAGACGCACCGAGCAGCCGTCGTCAAAGTGCTTCCACACGTCCTTCGCGGTCGCCGCGCCGTCCGGGTTGAGCGTGCTGCGCGTCTTGTCCACGTACTTGGTCAGGTCAATGTCCGCGCCGTACTCGAGCGTGTGCTGCTTGAGGATGCGGTCGATCTCGTCCTTGCTGAACCTGCAAGCAGCCAACATGTTGCACATATACACAGGCTAAGTATACTCACACGCACGCTCACACAATTGATAGCCGGCCAAGTAGACGAGTAGGCAAACGCACCATCCGTCGTAGTACTTTGGGAACTTGCGCTTGATCGCGAGCGGGCGTTTCTCCCAGTACTTGTCGTAGAACTCTTCGAGCGGCATGGGGTAGATGAGCCACTCGAAGAAGAGCTTGGACTGCATCGCGCTGTGGATCTCCGTGTTGGCCGCCAGCTCGTGCGGCTCCATGATCTCATCCTGCGTCACCGCTGGTGTGTATGCAGCAAAGCCATGCAGCAAAAGCAGTTCAATCGTGTCAGTTGCAACGGTCGCATCGAGCCACAGGCCCACACACAGATACAAACAGAGAGAGAGAGAGAGAGAGCGCACGCACCTTTGTCGAGCACCAGCGGCGTGTCGTCCGCCTTGGGTGTCGTCTTGCGCTTCTTGGCCGCAGGGCCGCCAGCACCGTTCTTGAGCTCGCCTTTGCCAGCCATTTCAATCGATTGATCCTCTGGAGTTGCGAAATTGAATTGAATTGAGGTTGATTGGCGCGGCCTGATTTTGGAAAAATACGAATTTACGTGTCCGAACGTTCTGATGTTTTTAAAAACTCCAGTCCAGAACGTTCGGAGGTTTTCAAAACTCCATATCCTCCAAATCAAAGGTGTTTTGGCTCGGGCTTGGTGAAAACGTCAGCCGAGACGACTGCTGGCAGAAGCGTTATCACCAAGCCTGAGCCAAAACACCTTTGATTTGGAGGATTTGAGTTTTTGAAAACTTCAGAACACTATATATGTGTGTATTGTATATTGTGTATTGCATACTAATATTGTTATGTAGAAGAGGTACTGTACTGCTAAATGTTTTTTTGAGGTACAGTACCCCTGTATATAACAACACAAGTCGGCAAAAAACCCAAGTTAGTGCAGTTGTTGATTGACTGGGCTCAGTGACAGTACTGTATGTAGTTCCTTTATAAGCGAATATCCAAAAGCATGTTTCTGCTGCATTTGCGCTTTATATATGTAGGACGATTTAATTAAAGATAATGCGATATGGGAATATTATTGGACGCATTTTCGTTATCTCAAAGGCATAACCAAACAATATACCATTTATTCTTCTTTAGTAAATAGTTTGCGAAGTAGGCATTTCTTTAAAAATGTCCACAGACCTCACAAGCTCAAAAGCCAGAATGGTATCTAGGAAGTTACCCAACCAGCCAGAGTCTTCTCTCCCAAACGTCTCATGATTCGAAAGTAGTCTGAACTGTCGCGACTCTCTGACTGACGGACTGAACGGTTGAATGGCTGGTGCCACGTACTTTTTGAGGGAAGATCGCCGTCCATCCATCCACACGTCAAGTCGTTTCGCCCCCGAAAAGGTATTCGAAAGCTTTATATTATACCTCATTGGGTTTTGAATTGATACTTTTCTCTGGAATGGCAGGCAACCTACCACCAGACCCTTCAGTGACTCCAAGAGCCTTCGTTGCTCTCAAAGACCAGATTGCAGTTCTCATAACGGACAGATTAAGCAAACGACTGGCCACGACAGCCACAGATTGAAGGGGGGCTTGAAAAATCGAGGCTCTTAATTTCTTAATCCGCCGGTGGTATTATATATCGACTCTCAATACTTCGATTAGCCGACTTGGCAGGCGCTTGGCGATCTGAGAAATCCAAAACGGACCACCAAAGTTGAAGGATCACGTTCACGAGCTAAACGAACCGGTGGTGGTCAGTCTCTCCCAACCACCACTCGGCTGGATGCACTGCTCTCATGTTCCAAGGTCTTCTCCACAGTCTCTCGAATTTGTCAGCTCCCGCGCAACCTCCAAGCCAGCAACCAACCACCAGCACGCAGCCAGATACCTCTTTCACTGAGAGACCATGGTGAGGTTCGAGGCGTTCAGGACCCATCCGTGGACCACGCTCCTCGCTCTCTGCGCCGTCAACGCGCTCGCAATGCGATCTTCTGTCGTCGTTGACGCCGCCAACAGTAACAACGTCCTGGTCGGCTCCTCGCTGTTCTCATCGCAGTCCAAGAATTGTGAGGCGGCAACAAACCTCGCGCTCGCGCTCGGAATCAGCATTGCCGAGGATCCGACCTGTGTAGCTGGCGGCTGCGGCTGCTACAGCGTGAACTGCCGCTTCTGCCTGGCGTTCCCAACTGACCGCTCGTCTGCGTACTTGCCTTGCCCGGCTCCGACGCCAACGCCGACACCAGCGCCAACAACAAAGACCCCCGGCTCGCCTTCAGTTCCGACGCCATCGCTGACCCCGGAGCAAGCGGTCGGGTTCCAGCTGGAGGTGGTGACCTGCGACGCTGTTGTCTCGCCCGGCGACTTGGCTGTCGGTGTGAACGTCGTCGCGGACGCGCATTGCCCTCAAGGAGGCATCGGCTGCTTCCAGGACAAGTGCCGCTTCTGCAAGACCCGCACGATCGCCACGGGCGACTACAAGGACTGCCTCGCGTGCAGTTCGATCACGAGTACGCCGGTGATGCAGGCGGCGGTCAAGATGGCGATGGCGGCATCGACAGACAGCACTGGTGACATCACAACCAACGCGAAGGATTCCACCGAGTTGACTCCATTCGAGGACGCGGTCGCTGGGGCCGCTGCGGTGGGCGTCGTCGCGGTCATCGCGATGCTCGTGATCGGCGCCAAGCGCATCGTGAACACGCTCCGATCGGCTGCCGGTGTCCAGGAAGTCGACGACGCGTAAGTATCGTATCTGAGCGCTCTCTCCACTGGCACAGGACACTGTCTTCATCTGCATGCCCAATCGTTTCCCTCTCTTCCACCTGTTGAATTGTGACACAACGTGGTTAACATGAATCCTCCCCCATCCCTTCCAATCATTTCTCCAAGCCCTTGATTATCTGGTCATTGGCTGGACTCCATCATTTTGCTGGAGCATGACGAACTGATTTGCAAAATAAAAAGTTGGCATTGTCGATTAGACGCCCCGACAAAAGTAGTATCTAGTGTGCAGTACCTGGGGAGAAACTATGAAGCACGCTGTGGCTGTTGAAGCTGCTGCCAGATCGCGCGGAGCTCCTCCATGTCGACACTGCTCTGCTGGAGCAGCTGCTGCACCTTGAGCACGAGCTTCGAGGCTTCAGCTTCGTGCTCCGACTTCTGCTGCAGCGATTTCTCAAATTGTTCCGACTTGCGCGCGGCCGACTCGATCACTTCGTCGGGGAGCTTGGCCAACATCGCGACGTTGAGACCGTAGCTCTTCGGACACATGCCTTCTTCAAGCTTGTAGAGGAACGTGACCTTGCGGTCGTTCTCCGGGTCCACGATGCAGCCCATGTGGCCCAGCGACACCTGGTCGCTGTCGACGTACTCCTCGACCAGCGAGTGGTAATGCGTCGCAAACATCGAGCGACACTTGATCTTCTGCAGCAAGTGCTCCACGACCGAGTACGCGATGGCTGTGCCGTCGAAGGTCGACGTTCCGCGTCCCAATTCGTCCAGGATCACGAGCGAGTGGTTCGTCGCGTGGTTCAGGATCGTCGCGGTCTCCGAGAGCTCAACGTAGAGCGTACTCTGGCCCGCGAGGATGCGGTCCGAGGCGCCGATGCGCGTGAAAATGCGGTCCACGGGGCTCATGCGGCACTTCTGCGCCGGCACGAAACACCCGATCTGCGCCATCAGCGCGAGCACACAGGTCTGACGCAGCAGCGTGGACTTACCGCCCATGTTTGGTCCACTGAGCAGGATCATTTGGCCATTGCCACCCACACCAAGCTGCGCGTCGTTCGGGATGAAATCACCGTCGAACGTCTGCGCCACGCACGGGTGCACGCCCTCTTCAATGTCGATGAACGGCACGCCGTTGTTGGCCGCGGCGGCCGAGACGATCTCCGGACGGGAGTACCCGTCGCTCTGGCTGCTCACGAGCGCCAGACTGAGCAGACAGTCGAGCACCGCGAGGCACTGCACGGCCTTCATCCAGTACTTGTAGTCTTCGTCAAACTTGTGGAACACCTTGCGCATCTGGTCCTTCAGTGCTTCGTCCTTGCGTGCTTCCGCAGACGCGAGCTGTGCAAGCAGGTCGCGGATCGTGGGCGTGTGGAATCGCTTGTAGCCTTTCTTACGCGACTTGAGCTCGTACTCCTTTGGCTGCTTGGAGTTCACGGCGCTCTCGGGAACTTCCAGCTGGAATCGGTCTTCTTTCTTGGTGCCCCAGTACACGATCTGCTTGCACTTGAGGCTCGTGCGCTGCTCCTGCAGGTACTCCTGCAGCTCTTCTTCCACGCGCGCAATGTCAGCACACGCGTCGTCAAACTCAGGGTCAAAGCCCTCAGGTGGCACGATCACACCGGTTTTCTGAGCCACGGTCTGGTCAAAGCTGCGCTTGAAGAACTCGAGTTTCTCGCGCAAGTCTGGGAAGTGGCCGAGGCGACGCGAGTTCGTGTCACCACGTGCTTCTTCCTCTGTTTGCTCGTCGCCAGCATGTCGGCTTTTCAAGATCATCTGCAGGATCGGCGAGCTGAATTGTGCGAATCGGGGGCCGTAGCCTCGCATGAGCTCCATCGCGACGTCAAAGCCGTTGAGCACCGACAGGAAATCGCGGATCTTGCGGATGTTGTACGTGTTGGACTCGTACATGATCGCGCGGCTGTCCGGGTGCTCTTTCGAGCGGTACGACGACCCGAGCGCGTGGATTCGCGAGAGCAGGCGCTCCAGGTCTGGCAGTTTGCGAAGATGCTCGCGCACTTCGCCCATGAGCTCCTCTTGCTGTCCCAGCTCTTCGACTGCATCCAGACGCTCGTTGATCTCAGAGACCTTGCAAAGCGGCTTGACGACCCAGTCCTGGAAAAGCCGCTTGCCGAAACTCGTCACAGTCTTGTCCATGATGTGGATCAGCGAGCCTGTGCGACTTCCGTTGTAGCTGTTGGTCAGGATCTCAAGGTTCTGCAGGGTCTGTGAGTCCAAAACGACGTAGTGCTGTTTGAGCTCCGCCTTCGCGTTCACGACCGCCGCAGCAGTCGCGTCTTCGCTACCACCAGAGGCAAGCAGCTCGCGCGCTTCCTCGTCTGATGGCTTGTAGCGACTGAAGTTGCAAAGCGACAGCAGTTCCTGGTCGATGATACTGCGTCGCAAGTGCCAGATGCAGCCACCGAGCGCGCTGATCGCAAGCTGTCCGTCCGCTTTCACCGTCTTGTCCATTTCGAGGAACTCGAGTACCTCCTCTGGCCACCCGTGCTCCTTGAAGTACCCCGCGCGCTCAATCTCGTCCACAGTTTTCGACGCGTCCCAGAACTCTTTGCTCACGCGCAGCTCGCTTCGGATCGCAGACGGCGCCGCGTTCTTGAGCACCATCTTCGTGTCGTCCGAGAGCCCCGAGCGCTCGCTCACAATCTCCACGACGTGGAACTGCGCGAACAACGTCTTCAGGCGGTCGCGCTGCTCCGTGTCGTCAAACTCGGCGAGGTGGAACGCACCGGTGGCAGAGTCGATCATGCAGATGCCGAACCGGATCGATTTCATAGTAGGCGAGGAAGCGTCCACCTGCTCCTTCAGCGCGATGAGCTTCCGCGAGACCTGCTCTTGGGACGAGATCGGCGCGTCCAGGAAGCTGCTGGTGTTGGTCCCCACGGACAGCAGCGAACAGATCTCTCGGCGCACGACCTTGGACTTGACTTTCGAGCCGACGTTCCGCTCTTTCATCATGTCGGGTGTCTCGGTTTGCTCCACGCGCGCGACGCGGTAGCCTTTCTCGACAAGCTGCGACGACATCTTGGAGTACGCGATCTCCGGGAAGCCCGAGTGCGCCTTGTCGCCCTTCATGTAGATCAGGTTGAGCTCCTTGAAGCCCACGTCGGCGTCCATGTGGAAGAGTTCGTAGAACTTGCCCACTTTGAAGAACAGCACCGTGTCCATGTTGCGCGACTTGACCTCCCACCACTGCACCATCGCCGGTGTCTCTTTCTTGAGGAACTCTGGCGGCACCAGCAGCGTGCGGGAATCAAACTCGGGCGAGTCGGGCTTGTTGGCGTTGATGTCACGGCGCTTCTCGTGGAGGAATGGGAGCGAGTCGTGGATGTGACACCCAGCCCCGGACGCGGCGCCAGACGGCTGACTTGGAGTACCAGCATCTGCTGGGGCTTTCTTCGCGGAGGAGGATGGCGTTGAAGCGGTCTTCTTTGTGGAAGATGGAGGCGGCGAGAGAAACGACGCCGAGCCGCTCTTCTTTGCAGGGGCCGCCACCTTCTTTACTGGAGTCACCACCGCTTTCCGTCGTTTGCGCACCGGTTCTTCTTCTTCTTCCTCCTCTTCTTCTTCATCTTCTTCGTCGTCGTCGTCGGTGCCTTCGCTCTCTGCGCCACTGAACTCGGACTCGTCATCGTTCGCGCCGTCGCCATTCTTGCTGCTCGGGTCCCACTCGTCGTCACTGCTCACAACGCTTCGCGTAACTCGTCGTCGCGAGCGGCTCGATTGCGTGGCAGGCTCGCTCATCTCTTGGTCTTCCGAGTCGCTGTCGTCGTCTTCAACGATCATCTTGGTGGGTCGTTGACGGGTCTTCTTCTCCGGCTGATCCTTGTTTTTCAACGCCACTGAATCGCTGGAGCGCTTCTCTTTGTTCGTCGTCTTCTTCGTCTTGCCATTCATGGCATCGTCTTCGTCTTCTTCTTCCGAGCTAGTGCCGAGGAAGTCTTCGTACGCCTTGCGCTTCGCAGTCGGGCTCTTCGCATCGTTCGAGGGGGAAGGCACCACCGCTGGTTCAGCCGCGTCGTTCTCTTTCTTCTTCAGCTTGGGCGAGAAATCGATGCGCTTACGCGTTGCCGCTGCATCGTCATCACCATCCGCATCTTTAGACGGCGCCGGACGCTTCTTGGACGAGCTGGCGGCACTACTCGAGCTCGGAGTCTTGGTCTTCGTCGCGGAGCTCTTCGCCTTCGTGGTGCTGTTGTTGTTGCTGTTGCTTGCAGTGCTGCCCGCTGTCGTGGGCGTCGCTTTCTTCACCGCGCCGTTCGCGGGCGGGCTGAAGAAGCTCAGCAGCGACTTCTGCTGCTTCTGCTTCATGCTAGTAGCGCGCTCGAGCTTCTCTCTGCTTGGCTGTCTATCTGGAAATAGCAACAGCTGGAGCAGAGGCAGAACAGCAACCAAATGGGCAGGTGAAGCGCTTGTCAAAGCTGCTCCTGCAGCTGATGTGATGGCGCCAATGAAAAGTTTGTTCCCGCCAAAAAAGAGGGCGGCAAAATAGCGCCAAAAATATCAGCAAGCTAACTGTGCCAGTCAAAGCGGTACAGTTCGTAAATGGTACACTGTACCACACAAGTGTCCAAAACATTGTGACAAAAATGGGGGATGTGCATGCGTGTCAAAATTCAAAATCCGTTTGAACATGCAACGCTTGGGGGTCTATTTCCAGTCCTCTTCTGGATGCTGCGGTTCTTTGGAGGTGTCTTATCTCTCTCTCATGATCCAGCCTATCTGCCTCACAGCTTCGCTTCGGAGTCTGATCTTTCCCATGGCATCAATAACGAATACAAGACACCACCACTGCAGCATTGAACACCAAAAGCCACACACACACCAAAAGTCCTATTTTTCACTGCGAATCCCAACCATTTTGTTGAAGAAAATGCTGTCAGGCACCCAAGGTGGATCTTGGCTTCTTATCAGATGCACTAAAACTATAGCTGCTGCCAATGGTGATGGTGGTTGTGGTGATCCTGTGTAGCTGCTGGATATGGAGCTTGTAGGTGCACACACGCCCTTGTTGGCTATCAATACCTGCTTGGTTGAGGTCAACCACTGTGATGCAAGTCGCAAAGGTGAACGATAGATAGATAGCCAGCCGGACACATGCGAGAGGTTGCCATTGCCACAAAGCAAAAGAGCTCCTCTCAGGGTGAACAACCAACCAGCCCGACAAAGTTTATACAAGTTGAGCAAGCACTAAGAGAGACCATGGATTCGCTGTTCAAACGATGGACATACCCACAGAAGCACCACCAACAACAACAACCAGCAGCTCCTGACGACAGTGATAGCGCAGAACGCGGAGACAACAACCAGGACGAGCAACAGGACGAGCACCAACAGCAGCAGCAGCAACAACAACAACAGCAGATCACAACAACAACAGACTCCGAGTGGATTTACATTGAAGAGCCCGTGGGCTTTTTCTTCCCCGAGATGAAGAAGCAGAAGCAGCTCCTGGAGCTCGACCAGGTGCGCCACGTGCTCCACTACGCGAACTACAAGCGCGTGATGCAACTGCACGACATCAGTCTCGTCACGTCGGTCGAAGAGGTCGGCGCAGACGGCGGCCGCCAGTGGTGGATGACGATCCAGGACCCGCGCATGCTCCAGGTCTGGATCGTGCACTTCCCGTCGCTGCTCAGGCTCCAGCTCTGGGTGGACCTGCTCCGCTCGGTCGTCCGCGCCACAGGAAGCCGCGCGATCGTCAGCGACGTCGTCCTGGCATCCGAGCTCGATCGTCGCTTAACGCGCAGGTCTGGGACTCCAGCTACAGCAGCAGCAGCTATCATGTGTGCGAAACAGGAGACTGAGGGCGAAGACGCTGGACCGGAGACTCAGGAAACGCGCCAGTGCGAAGTCGCCATCTCCGTGCCTTGAGCCTGCAATCGCCACTTGTTCTTGAATGCGCCACCTGCCCCACCTTCCACCTAGGAACAATAGAAACAAACGCCAAGCAATACACACACACGATGCAAACGATAATGACCGCCTTTCTCCTCTCTCTCTCTCTCTTCCCTGGAAGAGCTTCTTGGCAACACGCGTCGTCAGGTGAACCCATTTCACTGCAAGGCTGTATTAAAAAGTTTACCGAACTTTCCATTTCCCCTCGCTTCTACAGTCGGTGGTCGGTCAATTGGTCGGTCCGTCGATCGATCGATTGGAGGCTGCTGCAGAACACTTAGTTGGCTGGCACGCCGCCGCCCGACTTCAAACGGAGCTGCGCCTGACGCTTGCGGGTGACCTTGACTTCCTTCTTGTCGTCGCTCTTCGCCACGTTCTCGCGCTTCTCGGTCAGGATCAGCTCGATGTGGGCAGGGTTGGCCATGTATGGTCCAATGCGACCGTGGGCACGGTAAGTGCGACGGCGCTGCTTGATCGCGGCGTTCGCCTGGGCGTGCGAGATGTACAGCTTGTCGGTGTCCAGTCCCTTGACTTCGGCGTTGGCCTCAGCGTTCTTCACCAAGTCGAGGATGATCTTGGTGGCCTTCTGTGGCCACTTGCACTTGTCACCAGGCGCGTTGCGGAGCTTGCCCTGCGCGTGGCGACCGCAGCCGCCGGTGAACTTGGTGAACGGCACCGCCTGCTTGTACTCCAAGACATCCTGGAGGAAGATCTTGGCCTTGTTCAACGGCAAGCCCTTGATCGCGTGGGAGACTTCGCGGCAGTGCTTGAAGTGCACGCGCAAGTGGGAGCCACGGGCCTTGGCCGCGCGCTGCGCATCTTCAGGTTCCTGGCTGTAGGACGGCATGATTCTTGCTTCACGTTTGGGTTCTAGAAACTGGAGATAAGCCGCCAACGCGCGCCGCGACAAACGCGCTGCTCGCTCGCGCTTTATCAACGCTCCCCACCACCAATCGCTCGTTGTTTGGTTGGCTCGAAGGGCGAGGTGTTTCGCTTGGAGCACGAAAAACCTCGTTTTGCAGGCAAACTTTATGTGCCGGATACTGTGAGTTGCTTCAAGTATACATTTTACAAGATAAAAGGAGACTGCGGGCGATTATACGGTATTATCCGGGCGAATGCCTTTTCCATGTTCAAGGTCTAATACAATTGTGATACAAAACAAAGTAAGTATATAGAGCCGGATACGGAAACTGGATATACGACTGAATGCGCACTGGTATGATGCGAATAAGTACGGTGTGGACGAAATGCACTGTCTATGAAATTGCATTGACAAAGAGCTCCAACATGTGAGAAGCATCGGCGATAAAGGTGAACGCCTGAACGCCTGAACGCCTGAATGCCTGGTGGCTGAATGACCAATGAACGCATAACGTTAATGATATAACACGATTCCATATTTGGGTGCTGTACACTAAGAAACACATTAGAACTCGGCCTCGGACGAATCCGAGTCGTTGGCTTCAAACGCATCGCCGTCATCTTCTGATTCTTCCTCGCTCTCCTCGACTTTCTTGCGCTTCGGTGCAGGCTTCTTCGCTTTCGGCGCACCGTCTTCATCTCCACCATCTCCTTCCTTCTCTTCTTCTTCCTCTTCTTCTTCGTCTTCCTCGCCATCAGAAAGCGCGCGGTTGCGCAGCTGGTCGGCGTACGAAACGGCACTTCGTGAGCTGCGGCGCGAGCGGCTGCTGGTGTCCTCCTCGATGATCAGGCTCGTGTCGATCCCCTCCAGGTCTTTCTCAAGGTCTTTCTTCCTGCGCACGTCGTCGATCTCTCGCTTCTGCGGGTATCTGCCGCTGAACTTGATGCCATTGTTGCGCAGCATGTCGCGAATGAACTCCTCCTGCTCTTCCCCAGACGCGAGCTTCTTCAAGGACGCGTACACTCGCGGTCTGGATTTTCCAAATGCACATTGAACACAACGTGTCAGATAAATAACAGCGTGAGGACATACAGATGTGATACCCAACATCGCATTCACTTACGATAGCAGCCGAGCAGCACGAGCCATTTCCTTCAGCGCAGCGATGCCAGGAGAGTCCGTGCTGGCTGTCTGGCGGGGCTTCTTTGCTGGCGGGGTGGACTTCTTCTTGCTCACCTTCTCGCGCTTTGGCGCTGGTGCTTTCCGCTTCGCTGGAGTTGACTTGCTCTGGAAAACAACGAAAGTGCGCATAGCATGAGAATCTGGCATACAACAAGAAATGCATCGAGCGCTGCTACAACCACTCAGTACGTACGCTCGCTCTTTTCCTCTTCGGGGCGTCGCTGTCCGAGTCCGAGGCTTGCGATTCGCTGTCGCCGCCATCATCAGCTTCCTCCTCTTCGTCTTCCTGTTCGCTCGCGTCTTCTTCTTCGCTCTCATCAGAGATCGCATTGGATTTCCGCGCTGGTTTCCTCTTCACTGGGCTCTCTTGGACCCGACCACGTTTGCTGGTATTACCGACATTCTCTTTCTCAGCATCGCTGCCACTGCCGCTGTTGTGCTGCTCTTCTTCTGCCTCCTGGTGCTGCTCAGAGCCGTAGCTGGTCATCACCAGCGCCTTGATCTCCGCTTTCTGCTTGCGGATGGTCTCAAAGTCGACGCCGAAGCGCGCGGCGAGCTTCTGCATGATGATGCGGATCGTCACCACCTCCGCGTCCATCTGCGGGACAATGTCCAGAATCGCCGCCGCGAGCTCCATCTGACTGAGTGGTGCCATCGCGTCTGGTATATGCTCGAGTGCGTGCTTGAGAACCCGTTGCTCAGCGCAGGCTTCAGCCTCTTGCTGGTGCTTGTCTGCCGTGAGCTGGCCAAATCCCTTTGGCGCCAAATTTTTCGAAGCGAAGGAGTACGTAACGTAACGAAACGTAACCCAACGTTACGAATGCTGTTCAAAATTCATTTTGGACGGCTGCGTTCATGAATTTCTACGTGAGCAAAAATTGTTTTGGTTCCATGAGGATGGAAATGAAAAATGCAGGATTGGTATTTCTTCTGTTTATGTGTGGGGTTGTTTCTTCTCATTCTGTTCCTCCTGCTCACTTCCACCCCTGTTTGCTCTATGACGCGACGCGGACAAGCTCCCCAACTGGTTCAGAAGACGCATGTGCGCGCGTAGCTCTTCGCTGTAGAATGGAGTGTGCTTCAGGAAAACCAAACTTGACTCGCCAACCTTTAATCTTCTTTCGAGTTTTCCGACTCTGAGTCGGACGACGTGCCTTCGTATTCGTCCTTGCCGGTCTCGTGCGTGCCCTTCTTGAGCGCACCGATGAGCAAGCGCACGATCAGGAAACCCCACCAGATGTGAAGCAGGTAGAGCGTACCGAGCAACACGTTGAACAGCAACCACGACGGCGGACCTGGGTTCGGGAACAAGATCGTGAAGTCATGCGCGTTCTCAGGCGACATCGACGCCTCGCGGTTCTGCACAAACGTCGTGTAGAGCAGCTTCGTTGGGTACAGATAGATGCGGAAGTAGAACCAGTCGACGAGAAGCACAGCGAAAAGCAGTTCGCTGACGAAAAATCCGCGAAGACCTTCAAGCTTGAGGTAGTTCGCCATCTTCAGCATGTCCAGCGGCACGTCCGAGAGATCGTGGAGCAGCAACACGATGACGCCGACAGGCAAAAACCCAACGACGTACGACCATGTGACCAGTGCAATCGTCACAACGTGGTGGGTCATCATCACAAAGTAATCCTTGCGGATCTCTTCCAGGAACTTGCACGAGAATGCCGTGTAGATCCAAATCGCCTGTAGCATACGGAAAAACACATACCACGATATGTTAGCACAGTTGCATGCGTGTGTGGTTAATTTACATGACCAGAGAGGGAAAGAGAGACGTACCAATTGAGTGATGTAGAGCATCTTGGTCAGGAACTTCTGCTCTGGAAACACTCCAGTCGCGGTTCCCTGGTCCCACACTAATTATTCGCAGCACACGCATGTTCACAACCACGCGACACCAATTAGATCATGATCGATGAGAGCAATGTCTTCCAGCACGTAAAACCAATACGTACAGGTTGTGGTGTCTTGCCACCACGTCTCGTCCATCAGCACGATCAGCTCGAAGATCGTCATCGACACGTGGATCACTAGCTGCCAGGACTGGTCGCACCACTTCTTCATCGTCACGGCTTTCTTCAGTGGATCGCCCAGGTGCTTCAGGAACGTGCGCGAGAACCATCCGCCTGTGACCGCGAACACGAACTTCGTGACGGTCACGGCGATCGCGACG
>JAADVK010000199.1:0-38160 GCA_023334975.1 Globisporangium sylvaticum
AGATGAGATGGACGCGTACACGTTTGCGCCGAAGAAACAGAACGCCGGAGGTATTGGGGACGCGAGCCAGTCGTACTCGCGCAGTATCTCGCGCTTCCTCACTTCGTCCGGCGGAGCAAGTAACTCGCCGCGGATCTACCCGTCGCGTACTCTCCTTCCCTTGTCAATGTGGTGGCTTTTACACTTGAGCGGATTTCGACAGGATCCAGTCGCTATCATGTCCTTGCACGGGCGACCAGTGTCCGGAAAGATCAGCACTCGCACCACCCGACCCAAGTCGCCTGGAAAGGGACACGGATACGCAGTCGGGTCCGCAGGAAGCGCCTCCGGTGCAGGCGTAACCAGATGGATGATCGGCTGCATAGCGTCGTGGAGCATCTGCACGTCGGCAGGGTCGACGTGCTCACCATCCAAACACCCCATGAAGGCGACCCGTTTGCGGCTCTCGTTGAGCAGCTTCTTGTAGTTGCGCCTCTGGGCCTCTCGCGCCTCCGCCAGCTCATCGATGCACCGTTGGAGCTTCCGCACAGCAGCGTCGTCCAAGTGAAGGACAGCCCTCATGGCTTAAAGCACGATTGACTGACCTCCTCGCCTTCTTTTTGTCGTGTTCTCGGATTCGCCCTCTTTTTGACTTTTTTGTCTATTTTTTAAAATGAGCCAGGAAATAAAATTGTCCTCCTCATTAGACGCGGAGTGATAGTCAGCCGTTTCGTTAAAGTAACGCGATGAAGTGGCAAATGTAGGTGGTCCACACGAGCGGATACCCTTCGCACCTCCAAGAGACGCGAAGAAATGGCTACGAAACTAACTGCAGCGAAAGAAAGTCCCGACGTGGCAGCTACACCCCCTTTTCCACCGGGTAGACTCAGAAAACTACCGCGCCGTCGCCTCTCGTTCACCCCAGCGCCCCCGTCGCTGCTGTCTGCACACAGCTGATCTCGCTCGCTGCTCAGCTCGTTGCCGCTCAGCCGTACTTCCCAAAGAGAATGCACCATTAGTATTGAAGTCCAGTAGCCGACCCGCTCTCAATCACCGGCGCACCCAAGCTAAGATCAACGTCGCGTGCACACACACAAACACGGGTCGAGGCGTGTTTGAGAGCAGACGTACAGGTATCATCCACTCACGATGAGAAGTAGCGCGTCCGACTTCACGTCCTCGCTACGCAATTCCAGGAACCCAAGCACGACCCCGCGCGGAGGCAGCAGCAACAGTGGTGGAAGCGCGCATGGTGGCGGCGGTAACAGCAGCCACGTTGGAGCTCAGCAACAACAGCACTATGGTCGCGGCAATGCATACGCGGGGATGAGCATCAGCGTCCCATCAAACGTGCCGTCGCCGTCCCATTCCGCGAGCGGGAGTGGCAACGGAAGCGCTCGGTCATCACCGCACACCAGTGCAAGCGCAACATCAGGCAGAAGATCTTCGTACAGCTCTCAGCAACGATAGCTTCAACAGCAGCAGCAGAAACAGCAAGGCTATCACCAGAGCGCGCATCAGCTCGCGCCAGCGTACCTGCAGCGCACGGCGATCTCGAATTTCTACAACTCGAGGGGTGACGACGAGACGTCCTCCAACGCGTCCGAAAGTCTCTCGATCGGCAGCACCAGTGTGAGCGGCAGCGTCTCTGGCGGCAATGGTGGCAGCGGTGGCGCTCTGTCTTCACCTGCGAGCGTGAGCTCGAGCGGCTCTCGGTACTCGGAGCGCGGCAGCAACTTCAAAGTCGTGTTCCGCGTGCGGCCGCCATTGCCGCGCGAGCTCCATGGCGACCGCCCGTTCCAGAATGTGATCAGCGTCGACCCGCCGGGCCACGTGCTCACAGTGTGCGAGAACTTGAGTGCGCTCACAGACGCCGATGGGAACGCAGCTCCAGGAGCCTACGGGAGCCACATGTTCTCTTTCGACCACGTGTACGACCAGCAGTGCACGCAGAGCGCCGTCTACGAGAACACGGCCAAGGCGGTCGTCGAATCCTCGCTCGAGGGCTACAACGCGACCATCTTCGCCTACGGACAGACCGGCACGGGCAAGACGTACACCATGGAGGGGTTCAACAGCGGCTCCGGGTCCGTGGAGGAGCGCGGCATCACCCCCAGGGCCATCGAGCAGATCTTTTGCCACATCCAGTCCAACATCTCGGCGCGCATGCGCTTCCTCGTGCGCGCGTCCTACCTGCAGATCTACAACGAGTCGATCTCGGACCTGCTCAAGCCCGAGCGCAACAACCTCACGATCCGCGAGGACAAGAAGCGCGGCGTGTTCGTCGAGGGGCTCTCCGAGTGGGTCGTGCGCTCGCCCGAGGAGATCTACGGACTCATGGAGCGCGGCGGCGCGATGCGAGCGACCGGAAGCACAAAGATGAACGAGGTGTCGTCACGGAGCCACGCGGTGTTCATCATCATCGCCGAGCAGAGCAAGACGTCGTACGTGGACTCGAAAGGCACGGAGATCTCGCCCAACGACTCCACAGCCATGGTGAACGCCTACCAGGCTCGCCATGCTGGCGGTGGAGGTGGGAAAACCAACGTGAATGGGACGACGGCGCTCCACCCGAAGCTCGAATCAATGATCCGACAGAGCTTCAAAGTAGGCAAGCTGAACCTAGCCGACCTGGCGGGCTCCGAGCGCGTCCGACTCTCAGGGGCTACGGGCCAGCGACTCGAAGAGAGCAAGAAGATCAACCAGTCGCTCTCTGCGTTGGGAAACGTCATCGCCGCGCTCACCGACGCACGCGGGCGGCAGCATATCCCCTACCGCGATAGTAAACTCACACGCATCCTCGAGGACTCGCTCGGTGGGAACTGCAAGACCACGATGATGGCGATGATCTCGCCCGCTCTGGAAGCCATCACCGAGTCGCTCTCGACGCTCAAGTTTGCGAACCGCGCAAAGAGCATCAAGAATGAAGCGCGCGTGAACAAGGACCTGGACCAGAAGAGTCTGCTGCGCAAGTACGAGCGCGAGCTCAAGCGGTTGCGCACGGAGCTGGAAGAGAAAAGCCGCAATGTCGTCGACAAGAGACGTCTCCTCGAGTTGGACGAGCAGCGGCGTCGCGCCGAGGAGGACAAAATGGCCGCGATCCGGGCCTTGGAGGAGCGCTCGCGGGAGTTCATGAAGGAGGAAGAGGAGAAGAAGAAGTTCGAGCAGCGCATCTCGATGCTCACGTCGCAGATGCTCATGAGCAACCAGCGCAAGAACCCGAACGGAGGAATGGCACGATCTGGAGGGATGACTGGCAGTGGTGGTGGCGAGCTGGACGCTGACGGGAACCAGGTGGGCGGGATGCCGGGCGACGGAGGAGTCTACGACGCCGAGGACTCGATCATCCGCGACGTAATCAAGGAGCACCAGGACCGCATCCGCAAGGAGTACGAGTGCCGTCTCGCCGACCTGGAGAAGGAGCGCGAGAGCATCGAAGAGGAGAAAGCGTTTACCAGCGGTCGATACAGACACCGCATGAAGAGACAGTCCACGAGCTTCATCACCAACAGCGCAACCCTGTAGCCACTGAGCTGGATCCACCAGATGCGCCATCGCGGTGGCTCGCCGTAGTACCCAGAGTCCACGAGGTCTTGAACACCAAACTTGACTGCGAATAGATGCACTGAGCGCAGAAACACAATCACGAGCGCCAGACCGAGCGTGCCGTCCACCAAGTACGTCAAGAAGTACACGCCGCACTGATGACATACAGCCACGGCATTAGTTCAACATTGTACGAATGCATGGCATCCGCTTGTTGTCAATTTGTACGCGTACCTCGTCGTCATCTGACGCTGCACTCGCGACAAAGACGATGTTGAGTCAGTGGCAGATCAGCGAGCCGACACACTGCTTGCCGACATCCATCGCCCAGACCTGACAATAATTGAGAAAATGGAGAATCTGTTAGTTTCAGTCATGCAACAACTGACTCAATATGAGCTGCAACTCGAAGTTCGCTGATTCACCTTCAACGGACGTGCCGGCGTCTCGAGCTTGCGCTTGATGTAGAGAATGAGGATCGCCGCGATCGCGACCGCGAGCAGCAACTGCAGGACGCGGCCGAAGGCGTCCGTGAAGAGAAAGCACTGGTCGGACGCGCCGTCTTTCGAGGTGAACTGCCAGTACTCGCGCTTCTGCGTCGTCGTCCCCATGGTGCTCGCTGGCGTTGATTCCCTCGCATGCACTACGTAGTGTGTTGCGATTGAGCCAAAAAGCCAGCTTTGTGAGCTCAAGCGACTGTTTTACAATTCCAATCAGATCTTCCTCACCTCGCTCTCCAATCGACCGGTTGTTGGGTCGCCGCGTCTTTTCACGACACTTGCAGAATCGTGGGGCTCTAATCCGTTGTTGCCAGACCTTCACTTGGTCCAGCACTGAGCGTTATTCTTTGGAACGCGGCTGTCATTGTGGGGCTCTCTCACTCCTTGACGCATCATCCTTCATTCTCTGTGGCCGTTTAGCGAGTTAGTTTTGCAGAGCGATGCTTTCATTTCCTACTTACACATGCAACTTCATACCAGTGTATCTGACCTGACTTGGCTTCTTTTTCTTTCTTGCTCATACACACTTGCACTACGCTCTTGACCTCCCTCGTTGCCCTTTGGTCTTCTTTATACATTCTCTTTTGACGGACGGCCAGGAAAGCTTTGATGACTTTCTTACTCCACCGAGAGGAGCTCCGTCTGCACGTCCATGAACTGCTCTTCCTTGAGCTCCATCTTGAACGCGAACGGATCGATTTGATGGTCGATCGCATCGTCAGGCTTCGTGCCGTCAGGGATAGGGACGCCCCAGTCACAGTCTTGTTCAATGCCGAGGTTGTTGTGGTGCATCTGGATGCGGAACCAGCCATTTTCACCCCAGTACGTTCCCCATGAGTTGCGTCCAATCCCTGCAATAGCAAACCAAAGGTCAACAATTCGGCACGTTAAAACTCAACCAACAATTCCACAACTCGCACCAACACACACATCATTACGTACAGTACTCGGTCTGGGTCTCCTCGTCGTATCCCCAGCCAGCGACCGAGATCTCGTGGTTGATCATCGGGAACCACACATTTTCCGAGTAGATCCCTCCGCTGTACGCTTCAAACTTCTCGGTCGCGTGCACGCCACAGCCGATCGGCCCACGCTTGTAGATCTCAGCCTTCATGCGGTTCGCGCCGCTCACCGAGCCGTACTCCGAGACGTAGTACTTGGTGAACTTCTTGATCGGCTCGCACACACCAGGCGTGAACGACGTGTTCGATGGCCAGCACCTAGTTTCCCAGTTAACAAAAAAATTGGTAGGTACCACATATAACCAGATCCAACTACAAATGGAGCTCACGTGACAACAAATCTTACGTTTCGCAGACGGCAAACTGGTCGCACGCGAGGTTCTTCGCCTGGTACGCCTGACACGTCTGGTCTGGAATCCCGTGGCGGTGCGCGTACTCGTACACGAAACCCGGGTTGCCGCCCTGGCAGGTGCCGCCGCCGTGGCAGTTGATCAGCACTTGAGGCGCGAGCGCAATTTCCGGCCACGACGCTGTAAGAAATTCCACAATGTTAGATAAACTCACAGTCATCAAAACCACCGCTAAGTAATTCGAGCACAACGTACCATTGCGAAGGATCGAGATGCGGTCCGAGAGCGCGCTCGTGGTGCCCTGAGCCCAGCAGCTGCCGCAGTACTGCGGGATGTGCTGGTTCTTGTCCCACGTGACGTAGTTCTTGCCGTCGATGTCGCGCCAGTCCCACGCCTTCGGCAGATCCTTCACGTCCATCGTCTCGTGCGGCAGAGGGGAAAGCACCTTCTCGCCGCCGACAAAGTTGAGCTTCTGGCGGCAGGTCGACGTCGAGAACACAGCCTTCTCCTTCGTGAAGTCCTGCTCTTTCTCCTCTTCGTCTTCCTTTTTAATGGCGGTCTTAGTCGCAACAACAGCATTGCTCTTAGCAGCGTGTTGCTCGGCACGGAGCTCTTCCTGTGGAATCACAGTTGGCGTCGGCCAGCCGTCGTCCTTGGGCACACCAAACGCGCACTCGCCCTCAATGCCGAGGTTGTTCACGCCGCGCACGATGCGGAACCAGCCGTCTTCGCCCCAGTAGCTGCCCCAGCTGTTGCGCACGACCCAGAACTTGGTGTTCTTCTCCTCGCCCCAGCCGACGACCGAGATCGCGTGGTCCACGTCCGTCTGGTTCGTCTTGTCGTCAAAGATGCCGCCCGTGTACGCTTCAAACTCGTCCGTGACCGCGACGCTGCACGCGATCGGCCCGCGCGCGTAGATCTCGGCCATCATCTGCTGCTCCCCCAGCGTCGTGCCAAACTCCGACACAAAGTACTTGTCGTACTTGTCCTGTGGGAAGCAGCCTTTGTCGGGCGTGCAGTTCTCGCAAATGTCGATGTTGCGGCACAAGTTGCCCGTGTCGTGGCCCGACGCCTCGTACAGCTGGCAGCCTTCTTCCGGGACACCATGGTCGTGGATGTAGCGGTACGCCGTGAGTTGATCACCGCCGTGGCAGCCCTGGTCCTCCAGGTCGCAGTTGAGGATCACCTGCGGCGAGAGCACCACCTCACGCGTCACTTCCAGACGCGGCTTGTTCTTCTGGTTGCGCGCCTTCGCGATCTGGATGCGATCCGCCAACGCCGACGTCGCCGCTGTACATACACACAAGAGAGAAGATAAACATATTCGCATTAGCTCATTGATTCACACACACAGACGAGCGCTCCATAACCTCAAAGACCCATAATTCAACACAACGTACCAAACGACCAGCAGGCGCCGCAGTAGTGCGGGATGTGCTGGTTGCGCGAGATCGTGACGAAGCGCGTGCCGTTGATGTTGCGCCAGTCAAAGTTCTTCGGCAGCGCGCGCGCGTCCAGGTACTCGTGCGGTTGCGCGGTCGTCACGCGGGTCGAGCGGTCCGGGTTGCGCACGTAGCCGCCTCCCCAGCGCGCCGCACTCACGCCTCCACTCTCATTGCCGCTGCTGCTGCTGATCACCGCGAGCGCCAGCGTCCACGCCGCCAGTCCGCCGCGCCACATGCTTGCGATCTTCTCACTCTTCTCTCTGGCGTTGAAGCTGCTGCTGCTGCTGCTTCTTGGGCTTCTTTTGAGAAGTGAGGGGAGAAAGGGAAGAAAACCAAGAGAGAACGATCTCGGATCAGAATCTGAGGCGCTTGCACAAACAGGGCGAAAAATCAGGCTGCTCGCTTTTTTAGGAAGAACGGAGTCTCATAAATTAGGGTAAACTCTCTATTTCTTGCTGATTTTAGGCTTTTTTGTCACTTTCTGGACAGATTTTTAGGTTGTACCTAATTCTGGGCAATTTTAGGGTGTTTGACCGTTACTCAACGGGTACAGGTTGAAGTCAGCTTCAACATGAAACTGGTTGTCAAAATGGCTCAACTTTAAAAAATTAACAATCGACTGAATGGATTCATCCATCCATAAGCATAATAGCTCGCGTGGTGGTAGTAGTACGAACTAGTAGTAAGTTTGTCTGTCATTCTGTCTGTGTTGCTCTGGTTCATGGGCGTTGCGTACGTCCACCGTCACTCCTCACAAATGGTCTTCGCTCGACGTGATGAGCGAGTGCGGCAGGTGGCCCGTCTCGTTCACCGAGATAATCTTGAGCGGCCGGTGCTCGCAGACGTCCACGCGCGTGACGCCGCAGTGGTTGATCTCAAAGTGGCCCCAGCGGCCCGTCGGGTCGATGCCCATCGCGCGACACAAAAAGAACCGAATGAGGTTCGCGTGGCAGACCACCACCTGGTAGCTGAACTCCTCCTCGTTGCCGTCGGCGTCCTCCTCGTTGTCGCCCGCCGCGCTCTGCGAGAAGAACGTCTGGAACGCCTGCTCCATGCGCTCGGCGTCTATCCGGTCCAGCTCGGCGCTGTTTGCAGTCGCCTTGTTGTCCGGCACCTGCGGGATCGGCTGGTGGCTCGAATACGGTCTCCCCGGCCAGCCCTCGCGCAGTAACCGCGTGGCGCTCAATGCGCAGTGACTGAAATCCTTGCTGATCGTGCGCGCCGTCTCGATCGCGCGCGTCATGTCGCTGTGGAAGATCGTGATGTCGTGGCGCGTGGGCGATTTCACGTACAGCTGCTCTAAATATTTGCCCGTGAACTCGGCCTGCTGTCTCCCCATCTGCGAGAGCACTTGGTCCGAGTCGGAGACTCCGCGCGCGTGGGCGTTGATATAATGACCGTGGCGAACGAGGATCAGGTGCTTCGTCTTCGGTGGCGTCGCGTACAGGAAGCTGCTGCCAACGCCCAGAGAGGCCGGTACTGGATGTGGTGACGCCGGCTGGTCACAGAGCGACGCGATCGAGCGCATCCGCCTCGCAGATGACTCCGCTGCTGCTCTCTGCGTCACGGTTTGCACTCCTCCAGCACGCTGGCTTACACTGCTACTGGTACTACTGGTGCTATGGTTGCTGCTGCTGTTGATATTGACGCTGAACTCCTGGAGGTCGTGGAAGCCGACGATGCTGGTGACCCACTTGCGGTACTGCTCGCTCGTCGCCGCCTCAAAAGTGTACGCTGATGGACGTCCCTGCTCGAAATAGCGGAACTGGAGCTTGAACTTGAGCTCTTCCTTGAGCGCTTCTTGGTGGAACAGGTCCATTTTCGCCACTTCCAGGTCGATCAAGTGGTGCCGGTGCTCCGACACGGTCTCCAGGTGCAGCGACGTGTTGTTCTTCACCACGAGCACACAATAAATCTACGCATTTCATACAAAAAAAAAGTTAGAGTGAGCTCATGGTAGGTCCATCCGCATACACAAAGCAAGTAATTATGCACGTGTTGAGCGTACCGATCCGAGCGTCCGCAGCACGGCGTCGCGGTCTCGCTGCGCGCGCTCCTCCGCAACCACGAGCTCGCCTTCCGCGATCACCACATCGCTCAGCGACGTCTTCTTCTTCGCGGTCGGACTCAGACTCGCGCGCTTGTTCTTGCGCTTGAGCGGCGACGACTCGGTGGGAGCTGCGGTGCGCACCGAGAGCCCTCGCTCTCTATCGCCTTGTTCTACGTGTTCACTGGGATCTGCGGCTGCTGGTACTACTGGTGGCGGTGCTGGTGGTGGTGGACTTGTGCTCTCGAGATGGCTCGCAAGGTCGCCACTCGACGCAGACGCTTTAATCGACAGATCCTGGATCCGACTAGAGAGAGCACAATCAAGCCAAACAAACAGAACATTAGGTAAAATGGACCCATTTCGACATGCACTACCACCACCACAAGACAACAAGATCCATACGTACACGACTTGGCTCTTGAGCGCGCTGTTCTGGTCGTCGGCGGGCGACGGCGGACGGTTCTGCATGCTCTCTCGCGCGCGCTTCTTCGCGAATGAACGCACTCACGAATGGCTCAATGGCTCACAACAACAGCTGGCGGCTGGAAGATACGCGCTCGTGGCTCCAAAATTTAGATTGACGCGAGGCTTGATCCGATGAGCTTTCGGGTCGGAAGACGCGTGCGGATTGTTTTGATAGAGACCTTTTTCCTTTTAGTTGGGCGAGCGAGCGTGACGCAACAACCCACAGTCGATGGATTGATTTAACTCGACGGTTAACGCCTGGTCGCTTGACGCTTGGGATGCGAGAGCTCTTTCGTTCTTTCCTTCCACGGCGCCGCAAGAGCTACATACAATACACAGCATCCATAGACGCACAGGTGAGCAATCCAATCGTGTGCGGAAGGCACTACTGCGGGCATGCTGGACTGGCGCCGCGTCCATGGATCGATGGGTTGCTGCTCTCGACTCAGCAAACAAAGCAAGCGAGCAAGCTCGCAAACAGGCAAGTGGCAGCGGTTTCATTTGCGCGCACGGGTGCTGATGGTGATTGTTTCCACACCCTTTTCTTCTTTTCTTTCGTTGCGCGCCTCTTCGCGCTGGTTGTTGCTTGTTTTGCCCTGTTTGCTTGTTGTTTGTTTGTTTGCTTGCTTGCTTGTTGCTCCCCACTCACGCACACCAATACGCATCGCAGTGACTTGCTGCTTGGCGCAAGCGCGAGACGTCGATGGAATGTGCTTGCGCACATGTACGTCCATTTCTGCACAAGCAAACGCTCACTCGAATGACACGTGCACGCGCGCATTTCCATCGACGCGAGGAGGGAGCACGCGCGCTCCATCATCCATAACACACGCACACACACATGCAACAAGTGCAATACAATACACGCAAGCACAGCACTTACCGTGAGGGGGAGGGGGAATGTCGACGAGCGCGCGAACAAATACTTGCGCAACGCGTAGAGGATCTCCCTGCTCCGCAAGCAAGCCGATTGTTTTGCGCAAGCGGAAAACAAGTGCGGAAGAAGAGAGCTGCGTTCTGGATAAGGCGAGGAATAAAAAAAATCCAGCTGGTTGTTATTACGACTGGGATCAGAACGCAAGCAAGCAACACAAGCCCGGTCACGCACACACCCTCACCCTGCACTGACACGCAAGCACACAAGCAAGCAAGCGCAAGCGAGCAAGCAACAAGAAAACAAGTCGTGTGCGTCCTTCTCGATTCTTGTTTGTTTGTCTGCGCTCAGCGCATGCGCTTTGAGTGTGTGTGTGTGTGCCTGTGAGAAAACAGAGGCATTCTGCTGGCACGTACAGTACTCGCCAGAGGACAGATAGCAGCGAGCGCGAATGCCTTTGAAGACTGCGCAGCAGGTGCTGGTGGCGCGCGTTTCCGTTCAGCGGTTGAAAGCAGACTCTCTCTTCTCACACACAAACGCACTCATGCACTCATTCACGCAGTCACTCCAGCAAGCCCGCGCTCATTTTGTCTGTCCCCTCTCGTCCCATCCAGCGGAACAAGTGGCTCGAAAAACTGTCAATAGCTAATACCCTTCCAGTTTGATGCAGTAGTTGAAGAGCAAGTCACCTCAGATAACCTCTTAGATACGATATCCTCCTGAATCAGATGGATATGTCACCGCAGCTGACCCAGCAAGATACGGACCAAACTTGACTCTTTTGCGTGGGCAGTGGCACTTGCGTGAAGCTTCAACGAGCCAATCACGCGCCGTCTTCCTCCTTCTCTATGACGTTGACTGCATATTGACTGACAACAAAGTGCGGAGGAAAGTTGGCTTGATCGAAATGAGAATGAGACTGCACGAAAAAAAGAAATGAGAGATATCATTGTGTTTGGATGAGAGCACTTTGTGGCACTTGCGGATTGTGCACACACACACACACAACACGCGCAGCACGGCACAATCCGGCGCAAGCCACAAACTCGATTCGCAACTTGGGTCCATTTTGCTTTTGCAGTTTTGCTTGTTCCTTTGCTCTTGCACACACACACACAAGCTTGTGCTTTGTGCGGTCTTGCTTGGCAGAGTGATGGTCGGTTGTGCAGCGCACTTGTTCTGAACAAAAGCAGCAAGTGTATCCGGCGTCGTGTGTGTGTGTGTGTGGGCTCATATCCAAACATCCCTTCTGGGAGAGAAGGGCTCCGCAACTTTCAGCACACGCTCTGAGCTTATCGCCAGAAATAGTAAGTCAGGCGGGCACACACGCTCGCTCGCCCGGCCGCTCCACAATGCAATGCGCACCTCCTCTAATATCACTCGCTATAATAGACGGGAGAGGTCTGCGCGCGCCGTCCAAGTGAGACAGAGACAGAGCCAAAAAGTCAACAAACAAACAAACAAACGCCGTTTTGATCTGCCACAGCACATTTTGACAGGCAGCGCGAACGACAAAGCAAGCAAGTCAAAAGCAAGACAAGCAAAAGCAAGCAAGCGCACCCCGCGAGCGTTTCGATCACTGAACAAACACGCAGAAAACAACACGCGCGCAACACAACCCTCCTCAACCAAGCACAACAAACGAAACAAGTCCGCCCTGATTAACGAACGAACTGCACAACTAAGTACACTGTAGACGACACTCATGAGCGCCACCAACAACGACTTTGTGGGCTACAACGAGTGGGCACAGCGCACGCTGGGCGTGGCGATCGCGACGGACTTTGTCTACGAGCTGCAGGCGCCGGACGAGCGCGGCGTGTTCATCGCCGAGGACGTGGCGCCGCACACGCAGGTGTTCAGCATCCCGCTCGCGTCGCTGCTCACGGTGCGCTCGGTGCACAGCGACCAACGCCCATCGGCCACCACCAACCACCTGCAGACGCTCGCGTTCTTCCAGCAGTGCGACACCGACCGCGAGGACGACCAGCTGGCGATCGCGCTGCTCTACGAGAAGCACGTCGCGCGCGCGGCCTCCAAGTGGAGCAAGCACATTGAGCTGCTGCCGGCTTCCTACCACAATGTGCTCTACTTTGGCGACGACGAGTTCAAGCGTCTGCGCGGCTCGAATCTGTTTCTGATCGCGCAGCAGATGGAGCAGAAGGTCGCGGACGACTACGCGAAGCTTCGAGTTGCCGTGCTGCAGCCGCTCTTTGACGCGCTGTTGAGCGACACCGCCACAGGCTCGGAGTTCTCGCAGACGCAGCTGGAGGAGTGCTTCTCGCTGGAGAGGTACAAGTGGGCGCTCTCGACGATCTGGAGCCGCTTCGTGTCGCTGCGCGTGGCCAAGTCGGACGGCTCGCAGAGCGGCTCCGAGTCGTCCTTCGCGGCGAACCAGGACGAGCGTGAGTTGTCGTCGGCCGACAGTTTCTTCGGCATGACGCGCGTCAAGGCGATGGTCCCGGTGTTCGACATGCTCAACCACGACCCCGAGGCCGAGATGGACCATTTCTTCGACCTCGAGACGCAGAGTTTCAAGCTCGTGAGCCACCAGCACTGGTCGGCCGGTGCGCAGATGTTCATCAACTACGGCGCGCTCTCGAACCACAAGTTGCTGGCGCTCTACGGGTTCGTGATCGACCAGAACCCGTTCGACGCGCTCGACCTGTGGGTGCCCATGGACGAGACCACGGCGTCGCACTTTGAAGCGAAGGCGGAGCTGCTCGCGGAGAACGGCTTTGACCACTCGACCACGCCGTTCGAGCTCACTCCTGACGAGATCAACGAGCTGCTGCTCATCACTGTGCGCATCCAGGAGATCGAGTGCGACTCGAGCGAGCAGCTCCAGGCGCTGGCCGCCAAGGCGCTCGACGGCGAGGTGCTCAACTTTGACAACGAGCACGCGACGCTCACGCGCCTCATCTACACGCTGCAGAAGATGCTCGAGGAGTTCGAAGACGGCTCACTCGAGAGCGACGACGCGCTGCTGCGCGCGCTGGAGAGCGAGAGCGAGAAGGAGAAGGCGAGCGAGGCTACGGACGAGACTCCTGCGGACAACCGCAAGCTCCACGAGCGCATGGCCGTGGTCGTGCGCCGCTCGGACAAGAACATCCTCTCGGAGAACATCGAGATGCTCAAGTGGAAGTTATTAGAGATCCTGCCCACGCCATAGACCTCTTACTACAAGTGCGAAAATGAATTTGGAAAAAAGTGTGAAGAATGGAGAATCAAGAGTTTTAGCGTAAAATGTGAGAAATTGTCAGCAACGAGTTTGGTGTTTCTTGAACATTGGTTTATGGCGTTTGCTGTCGTTGTCTAAGGCTCTTTAGCTTCAGTATGCTGCTGAGCTGTGGTTGTGCGCCTGAAAGCTTAGAGCTTTGGGGCTTTGTAGATCTTGACCTGTTTGCATTTCTTGCCCACGACCATGACTTCTTCGCCGTTTGGCGAGAACACGATGCGCTTGATGACGTCTTCGAGCGCGTTCGGGATCACCGAGAGCTCTTTGCCGTCCGCAGTGGACACGAAGAGGATGTCGTGGTCACGGCTCGCAGCGAGTAGCTAGAGGCACAAATGCACCGAAAGATCACATTAGCCCTTTCATATAAGTAACAGAGTTTACAGTGAGTACGGCAAAGCATCAGACTTTGCATACCTTGGAGTTTGGCGACAGGTCCACCGACTGGTACGGCTTTTGCTCGCTCGCGTTGAAGTTCTTGAGCATCTTCGGGTCTTCCGACACCACGTAGCGAACTACAGGGGACAAATCGAAACCACCATCAGTGCTCCAGATCATTAACAGAATCGATAAGCAAAAGCCTGACGTACCGTTGATGTCCCACAAGCGCACGGACGCATCCTTGCAGACAGTGACCATGTGCGTCACGGCAACCGAGTCCGAACCGTCGAATGCCAGGTCCAGCACGCCGGTCTACATATATAGAGATCAACATGAGTTCTTGCATAATTCATTTAAATATTCATGAAGCAAACCACCAGTTGGAATAAATACGTACGCGATGGCCCTGGAGCGTCATGATCTTGTTCGCCTTCTTGAAAAGCCCGTTCTTCTCGCGCGTGATCTCAAAGATGCGCACTTCGGGAGTGTACGCGGCCACGGCGATGTAGCGGTTGTCCTTGGAGCCGACACAGTGGTAGTTGGCCACCTGGTTCGTGTTCACGACCTGCAGCAGCTTGCCGCTCAGGCTCCAGAACTTCACGTCCGTGTCCGCGTCTCCGGCGCACGTGATGAGCGTCGCCCACTACAGCATTCGTTTGTTCAGTATAGCGTCAATATTAGCATATGGTCCTCAATCACAATTGCCGTGAATGAGCGATTCTTTACTTACGTTTCCAATGTCGTTCATGAGCACCGAGTGCACGTCCGTCTTGTGCGCGACTGGGAATTCCGCAACAAGCTCAGGCTTCACGCGCAGCTTCTCTGCATAAACACAAGCAACAGTGTACACATGTAGAGACAGCATTATAAGTATACAGGCAATCTTACACAAAAATGATACCAAGAAACCCAGCACCGTGTGAACAGGGCAACCCATGCACACGTACGGTACATCTTGAGCAAGCCGCCCTCGGTCACCACGACGAGCGTCTTGCCGTCGCAGCTGAACGTCATGGCGGTCACGTGGTCGTACTCGATCGCGATCTGCTGCGGACGCGCGTTCTTGTCGTGCAGCGTCTCGCGCAAGTAGAGGCGGATCGTGCGGTCCGTGCTCGCGGTCGCGATGAACCTGCCGTTCGGGCTGTAGGCCGCAGCCGTGACCGCGTACTTGTGGCCCTTGATCACGTGCAGGTTGAGCGGGTGCTCTGGCGCCGACGAGGCCGACTCGCTGTCCTGGTGGCTCTGCCTCTTCTTCTCGGCGGTCACGTCCACGCGCTTCGCCTTGCTCTTGGGCTTCTTCGCGGCGGCCGCGGCGCGCTCGGCATTCTGCTCCGCGACCTTCTGCTTGAGCCGCTGCGCATCGAGCAGCTGCTGCTTCTTGGGGCGCTCCACGAAGAAGAAGTAGAGCGCGCCGGCGGCCACGAGCAGCAGCGCCAGCACCACTGTCTCCGGCTCCATTATGATCGCTGACTTGGAACTGAAATTGCGATCCAAATGTGTGTGACTGTGACGAGAGCAGGTATCTTGGTTGAGAGAAACATGGATTATACCGATATTTACATATTTGAGTCGGTAATTGACGGTATGGATACCGATGTTATTCCGGTACTATTAGAAAATACCGGTAGGTTGATGCTGTGGAAAAGTATGGGCTGCAAGATACCGGTAGTTAGGATATTGATGCTGTTCACGTCAACTCATCAAGCAATGTTCAACCGCGCTTCAAGTACCTCGTTAAATACATATTCGCGAAGGTACCTTTCCCTCAACCGCATTCAGTGTACTAACCTGCACTTTATAAAACTATACCCTTTCGAATCCGGCCATTCGAACGATGAGATTGAAGATCTGAGCCATGCAAAATGCAAAGAGCCGCCACGACCGTCACGCCTCATTATCGAACCCGCATCCAAAGCGCCACAGCACGGACTCTCTTCTTTCTCTCCATCCATCAGCACCATCAGCATCAGCAGCAGCATGCAGCTCTCGCAGGTTGTGGGCATCGTCACTGGCGCGGCCGCGGGCTTCGGACAGGGCTTCGCCGAGGCGATCCTCAACGCCGGCGGCAAGGTGCTCATCACGGACGTGGACGTGCACCAGCTACAGATCACGGGCAAGGCGTTCGAGGCCAAGTACGGCGCGAAGAACGTCGCGTGGCTGCGCCAGAACGTGACGGACGAGGGCAGCTTCCACGAAGTGTTCGACTACGCGATCAAGTACTTTGGCAGCAAGGTCAACCTGCTCGTGAACAACGCCGGTATCGCTGGCGACATGACGTACTACGACGACGGCGCGCCGCGCAACTGGGAGAAGGTGATCGACATTGATCTGACCGCGGTCGTGCGCGGCACGCAGGTGGCGATCGACTACTTCAAGAAGCTGCCAAAGGGCCAGGAAGGCGTGATCGCGAACCTCGCGAGTCTCGCGGGCTTGAATGCGGTGCCGTTCTCGCCAGAGTACGCTGCCGCAAAGGCCGGTGTCGTGGGCCTCACGCGCTCGCTGTACCCTTTGAAGAAGAGCCACAACATCCGCGCGTTTGCGCTCGCGCCAGGCTTCACGAACACCGCGATGGGCCGTCTCGCGACTGAGACTGTCCCGGAGTACACGGGCGAGCAGGGCGGACTGATGGAGGTGTCGGACGTCATCAACGCGTTCGTCGCTGGCGTGCAGGAGCCGGACAACGCCGGCCGCGTGCTGCGCATTGTCAAGGGCAAGCGCGGCTACTACAAGTTTGCCGGCGACAAGATCATCTTCCCAAACTCCAAGCTTTAAGTGACGGAGGTTGAGTGCGTGCGTATGTACGAAGAACGTGAGTTGGTTTGCATCGAAAACAAATACAAACTGTTGAGTGTATAAAGAATGCCATTGATGCTTGTTCATATCGTTGGTCTCTTGGTCTCCGTGATTGGGCCACTGCAACAGCACCACTCAGCAAACGCTTTGACGCAGGTGTAAAACCAGATGTAGAACACCCAGCAAACCTGTAATAATGTATATCCCGTACAAAACTATAGATGCAATATATTGTTTGTATACGAAATTACTATTATATCGCATACCCTCTCACATATGATTTGTTTGACACTGCTTCAACCTCTTTTGGACCTTCAAATTGTCAAGTCAACACACGGGGTCATTTCAGAAACTGCAGCCAACAGCACACCCACTCAAGACCACCGTCATCACCTTTATCATGGAGCTCTCGCAGGTCGTCGGCATCGTCACGGGAGGCGCCGCGGGACTCGGCAAGGGCTTCGCGAACGCCATCCTCTCGGGCGGCGGCAAGGTCGTCATCACGGACATCGACGCGGCGCAGCTCGAGGCCACGGGCAAGGCGTTCCAGGCGCAGTTCGGCGTCAAGCGCGTGGCGTGGGTGCGCCAGAACGTGACCGAGTCGGAGAGCTTCCACCGCGTCTTTGACTTCGCGACCAAGTTCTTCGACGGTCCGGTGAACCTGCTCGTTAACAACGCTGGTATCGCTGGTGACCTGTCGTACTACGATGATGGCGCGCCGCGCAACTGGGAGAAGGTGATCGCGATCGACTTGACGGCGGTCGTGCGTGGCACGCAGGTGGCGATCGACTACTTCAAGAAGTTGCCGAAGGGACAGGAAGGTGTCGTTGTCAACATCGCGAGTCTCGCGGGTCTAAACGCTGTGCCGTTCTCACCAGAGTATGGCGCTGCGAAGGCGGGCGTTGTCGGACTCACGCGCTCGCTGTACCCTTTGAAGAAGAGCCACAACATCCGCGTGTTTGCGATCTGCCCGGGCTTCGCCAACACTGCGATGGGCCGTCTCGCGACTGATCAGACTCCAAAGTACGTCTCGCAGATGGGCGGCTTCATGGAAGTCGACGACGTCGTGAACGCGTTCAAGGCCGCCGTGCAGGAAGGCGACAACGCGGGTCGCTGCATGCGCGTCGTGCAGGGCAAGAGCGACTACTACAAGTTCGCGGGCGACAAGTATCTCTTCCCAAACTCCAAGCTCTAGAAACCTCCGCTCTTCACTCTTCGCTCAGGTATGAAGGAGGCATAGAAACCATGGAAGGCCTGTTTATTCTGTCTGTCGGGCGTCATAAAGCGGAGTGGCTAACACCAAGCGTGAAGTGAAATCAATAGAGCCCAGCAGCATTTGAGTCAGCTTCTAAGGAAGATGGCAGGTGTGATCGCTTGCTTGCCTCTCTATCATAATACTAAAAAGCTTATAACTTGTTGTTGTTGATATACATATCCTAATGCCTCCATCTCTCCTGTTTCTCAGTCTGTCTCGCTCGCTCTCTGTCTCTCTTGATTGCCTCTCTGTCTCAGTCTGTCTGTCTACCCTGCTGCTCGTAATGGACTCGGTGCCTTTCGCTGCCTGCACCTTATAAGAAAACCCACACTATCTCCTTCCTTGTCATGATCCCAGACGTCGCCAGCCTAAAAATCTGCAAACGGGTCTTTTCCATTATACACCGGCACGATCGCGTCTTCGCACGAGTCCGGGTACGGGTCAAAGTTGGACGTGTCGCTCGCTGTTGTCACGCGCGGGATGATCGGCGCGGCCCCCTTGCGCGCGAGCAGGTCGTCCCAGCTCACGCCCGAGAAGAACTTGTGCTTCTTGATGTCCTCCACGCCGTTCTTCAGACAGCCGTACCGCTTCGTCAGGTCCGCCGTGAGCAGGCGCTTGATCAGCGCCTTGGCGTTGCGGTCGAAGAAGCGCGGGAAGTTGAGCTTTCCCGAGAGGACCTGCTGGTAGACGCCCATGGGGTCGTCGTCGCAGAACGGCGGCTGGCCGGCGAGCATCTCAAAGAGCAGGATGCCGAGCGTCCACCAGTCGACCCCCTTGCCGTGGCCCTTGTTGAGCAGCACCTCGGGGGCGATGTACTCGGGCGTGCCACACAGCGTGTACGTCTTGAGCGCCACGCGTTTCGCAAACCCAAAGTCCGTGATCTTGATGTACCCTTCCGAGTCCAGCAGCAGGTTCTCGGGCTTGAGGTCGCGGTAGATGAAGTCCTGCGCGTGCATGTACTCAAAGATCGCGACGACCTGCGCGGCGTAGAACTTGGCAGCGTTGTTGTCGAACCGCCCGGCTTTCCGTAAGTGCGTGAAGAACTCGCCGCCGATCACGTACTCGAGCACCATGTAGAGGTACTTGGCGTCCTGGTACGTGCCCGCGAGGTTCACGATGAACGGGTGGTCGAGACAGAGCAGGATCGACTTCTCCGACAGCATGTGCTCCACCTATTGCCATACAAATAATGCGCGTGTTAGAGCTGTGATAGCAAAATAGACTTGGTAGCCCAGGATGAATTACAATGTACCTGTTGCAGACGAATGATCTCAGCTTTCTTCAGGATCTTGATCGCCCAGTACGTCGTCGTAGCCTAGAAAATGCGATACACACGGTCAATAAATAGCGCACAACGCGTCCAGAAGCTCGCTTTCCATGGTAACTCATAGGCAAACTGTTTGCAGCAAGCTCACCTTGTGGGTCGCGAAGCGCACGCGGCCGAAGGAGCCCGTGCCGAGGGTCACGCCCATGTCGAACTGCGAGCCGTCGAGCGCGGCCTGGAACTTGTTGGACTTGGCCGACGGGGCTGCTGCTACTGCTGCTGCTGCTGGAGCCGCCATTGTCTCTGCCTTCGCTGCGTCCTGCTGGTGGAGGATCTCACGGGGGCTGCTTGCTGTAGCGAGGAGAGCTGCTGTCGTCCTCCTACCGCACACTCGCACCTGCTTTGGGTTAGCTTGGCGTTGCTTCTTGACCTGGCGGCGAAAGCGAGTGATTACTGTGACGGAGAGGCGCTTCGATCCCTCCTCCTGCTGCTGCTGCTGTCTGAGTGCGTCGCTTTAGAGCGCGAGACCCTTCTCGGCTGTCGGCGGACGGGCGGTTTCTCGTTTTGCTGCTTGCCGCAATTCCTTCCAAGAGCGTAATGAAGGACTCGACGCATGCAGCAGAGAGGCAGGCTCATAGGCTCACAAGTCAAGCCATAGAGGATCTCTCTTTCAATCTATATAAATAGACGCGTTTCAGCGCCATTTATAGCTCGTCAGGAAGGAATTCCGCAGATAAATGCGGAAGGCAGCGAGCAGCTGATCAAATCCAAGGCTAAACTCGGCAGATGCTGTGGAATCAGGACGACCTGAGGTGGCGTCTATTTTGGGATTTTGGTTATCTCGCGTTTCAAGAATAGCTGCTCTGTGTGCAAAGTATTGGGAGTCGCATACACGCGGAGGAAGTTTGCGCTCATATTTAGGTCGGACGGTGTTGTTGTTTGGTTTCTCTAACCGCTCTGCAATGATCGCTTCTTGTATTCTTGTCGATTGTAGTGCTTCAGTTTTCGTGTTTGGAGCTCCTGAACCATGCCGTTAATCACGACTCCAGTTTCACCTGCGTTCCGATTCTTTTGAAATAAATCTGAACCAGAAGTACCGTTGTTTCTAATCAATCTGTTGGACACGTTCAAATTTGCATTATTTTAAAGAGGCTTACGAGTACATTGAGTCCCCCTTTTCTCTCTTGCTTTTTGTATCGAAAAGCAAAACAGTGGGCACGCGACGACAATCGGCACAATCAAAAATCAATCAGCGATGCGCGGGTGCGACTCGAATAGGAGGAGAATGGCGGGACGGCGGGCGTCCTCTGCGGCGCGGACCACGCCGTGGATGCTGCTGGTGACGCTACTCTGCAGTGTCACGCTCTTGCGCTGCGACGCCATGGAGCAGCCGCCGCGCATGCTCACGACCGCGTCGTCCGAGACGCAATTGCTGCCGGAAGAAGCGGCGTTCGCGACGTTCTACTACGACCACGGCGAGGACAGCGACGCGCTCTTTCTCGCGACGCGCGTGATGATGAAGTCGATCAAGGAGTCGAACACCGTGTTCCGCAAGCTCGTGCTCGTGCCGAAAGACGGTATCAACGCCGCCAAGGCGCTGATCCTGAAGCAGGACGACCCGGAGATCGAGATCGTGCGCACGGGCGTGCCGAACGTGTTCTTGTACACGAGCATCACGGACCACCGCGCGCAGCTGCTGCACATGCGCAACAAGCTGGTGATCTGGGACGACCCCGTGATCTCGAAGCTCAAGCGCGTCGTGTACTTGGACCCGGAGAACCTGGTGCTGCGCAACCTGGACGAGATCTTTGCGTGCACGCAGTTCTGCGCCGTGGACAACGGGCAGTCGGTCGTGTACTCGAACAGTCTGCTGGTGATCTCCCCCGAGAGCATCGCGGCGCGCAACTTGTACTCAGACGCGATCGACAGCTTCATGATCTCCGGTCGCGAGTACAACTACGTGGGCATCACGCAGGGCTTCCTGCCCGGTCTCTTTGAAGCGTTTGAAGAGAGCCCGCTGTTCTACTTTGACGACGACATCGACACTGTCATTGATGAAGGAAGCTCGCTGTCTCCATTGCCCACGCCAAAATCCGACTCGGTCGTGCACCGCCTGCCGTTCTACTACAGCATCAACCACATGGTGTTCTACGAGCGCCTGAACTGGGATCTGTACAAGTGCAAGGACAAGAACACGTCGGCGGGGAGCATCCCCGGTCCGCTGCTCAGCTATAAGTACAGTGGCGCGACGGTCAAGCCGTGGTTCTGGCTGCCATACACGTACTTCCAGGTGTTCTGGCACTGGCAGGAGTTCCGCGACTTGCTGAACGAGGACCACCTCGGGTACTTCATCGCCAAGTTCGTGTCGCTGACCGTGATCTTCTCGTTCGCGTGGTTCTCCTACGTCGCGCTCTGCCTGCGTCTGCACAGCGAACCGAACGGACGTCCACGACGATTGTCGAGCTGGGGACTCCCAGCGCCGGGTAACGCGCAGCCGATCTCTATGGACATCTTCAACTCGAAAGCGATGCGCAAGGCGTGCCAGATTTCGTGCAGCATCCTGTACGCGGTGTCGTCCACGCCGATCCTCTCGGGCTTTGTGCTCGTGCTTGTGATGATGTGGGGGAGCATCTTCTCAATCCCGGCGCTTATGCATCCTCGCTACGCGTGCAAGCTGTGGATGTACCTGCACAACCTGCTGATGCTCACGGCGCTGCTGGTGTTTGACATCGCGCACACGTTCCGCACGATGCAGTGGAAGAAGGGCGAAGTGCCGTCGAGCACCGTGCTGCTTCTCGACAGCCTCGTGAGCTGCGGCAAGCGCCTACCGCCGATGATGCTCATGCAGTTTGCGTTTCTGTATGCGGTCGGCCGCACGGATCTGTTTATGAACCCCGTGCTCCGCCCGATCGTGATCTTCTCGTTGTTGGCGGGCGTGGGCTTTGTGCAACTGCGCATCCTGTCGAAAGAGATGCAGCGCGTGTCGAGAAAATAAAGCGCCTGGGATATGGATGGTGCTGCTGGTATTCCCAGGAACGCATTCGTAAGAGACAAAGCAAGACACCGACATGTCGAGCCTTGACGGTGCGATCCTGGTACCTACGACAGCAGCAGCAACCAATCTTGGTCACCACCAACACTGATTTCTTTTTAGATAGAAGAGGAAGTTTAGATAGACTTTTAAGAAACCCAAATAAAAAGAGTTAGCGAGCGAGCGAGTGAGTGCGTCCACCTGGCTGCTAATGCAGCGCGCGTCAATGCCATTGAAAGTGACTTGCTCTTGGTAAATATGACCTCTCCAACGCTCAAAGTGTTCTTCTGCCTCCGTTAATAATCTGACCTTCGCTGTTTCTTCTGAGAGCAACACACATGATAGGCACGCACACAACACAAGCACATCCACAGTGAGTTTCTTTCTTTCTTCGTACAGAAGGAGGGCTCGGCAACGAGGAAACATAGCGCATGCTCAAAGGAAACGGACCTGACTGACCTGCAGATCCTGCTGGGCGAGCGGCTGCTTGCCTGTGAACGTGCGCTCTGCTGTCGTCGTCGTCATGGCCGTGGCTGATTGTGTAGACGCGCCACCACTTGCTGTTGCCGCTGCGGCGTCCTTGCGCAGGTCCTTCACAACGGCTGCCAGCGCCTCGGGGTTCACGCCTTTCTGGATGAGCGCCATGAGGATCGCGAGCGTCTCGCGGTCCAGCCCCGTGTTCAGCAGCCGCGACAGCTCGTACACAGCTGCCAACACACACGCAACAGTCCACCCGAGTTGAGATCAGCACACACATACGGCGGGTGATCGCTATTGCAGCGACAACACAAATACGCGTACGTACTCTCCATGACTTCGCTGCGTGTGGCGGTCACGCTGTTTCCGCTGCTGCTGTCATTCGCGCTCATGCTCAACCGCGCTTTCTTGTTAGGAATTGTGTTCAAAAAGGAAAAAGCGGCAAAAAAGCCATCGTTTTGAGAGGAGCAACTTCAGCAATCACTTTTGAGAGGGGAAACCACCAACATGGCTCCGCTTTCCCTTCAAGATTCGCCATTTCCGCATTAGCCGGACAAAGCACAAGAGCACAAGAGCACAAGAGACGACGACCAAGATCAAGCGAGGTGATGGAGCTGTTCTGCGTGCAAGTGGACGAGGAGGAAGTGGGCTGCCTCGTCGACATCGATGGCAACAACATAGTCGACGACCTGAAGACAGTGATCAAGAATGAGATGAGCGACACGATCCAGCGCAACGCCCGCGAACTGACGCTCTACCTCGCGAAAAAGGGCAACGGAGTATGGCTGACAGGCGACGAAGCAGATGACTTGGAGGAGAGCTACGTGTCCTCGATTTTAAAGCGGTTGGAAGATGTGGCTCTGACGCTCCGCCAGGTCGGCTTGAGGAGCGAAACCGTGTGGGAGGGAGAAGAAAACGATGGAAAGGCTGGACGGACTCACGTGCTGGTGGTTGTTCCCCAGCGAGCGAGTGCTTCGTCTGTATCAGCTGAAGGAGTGCTGGCGTCGCGCAAGCGTTCGTTCTTCGTGAATCTCCCCAAGGTCGATGAACATGACGACTGGCTCGACTTTGGATTCGACATCCCTGGACCGACCACCACCAACTGTACATCCGTGCTGCGTACAAGACCATTGCTGATGCGGCACTGTCGAAGCCAGACCCCAACCGGCGCAAGTATGCCATCGTGTCTTCGGACACGCCTGGCGTCGGCAAGTCGCTATTCGTGTACTTCGTGCTGCGGAGATCGGTCAAGGAGAAGAAGCGCGTGATCTTTTCCAGCGCACAACCACCGACAGTGGTCTACTTCGACGGCGCTGCGATGTGGAAGTGCGACCAACTGCCTTCTAGCAACGATGAGCAGTTTTGGTCGTCGGACTTGTGGAATCTCGTCGACTCGATGGATCCGACAGCCATTGCTGAATTTCCCATCGACATGTGCTCGACTTTGCTTGTGAACGCTGCCGAACAAGATTGTGCGAGAGCGCTTCGGAAGGTTGACCTCACGCCGCAAGAATTCGACATGCCAGTGTGGATCGAGAGGAGCTGGAAACGGTCGCGCACCTGTTTCGAAAAGCCAAGAGTGAGTGGTTGAAGCGATTCGGCCGCTTTGGTGGCTCGCCTTGATTCGTTTTCCAATACCACCCGGAAGACTCGCTGCCGTCACAGACCGGTGACGCACTGGCCGTGCTACTGGCGGCTGAGGGAAAACGTGTCTGCCTGCGACCAAAGTTTGCTTAAGCGATTCATTTTCGAGTATGTTCCCACATGACCCGCATTTGATCGCCGATGGCGTTTGCTTGTGTGTCCCGCAGTGTTGGTTTTGCTTCATTTACTAGTGCGTTGAAATGCATATTCGTCGCGCTCACATGGATAATCTAGCGGCATTGATATCGCTAGCTAATATATTACACCACTCTTTGAGCCAAATGCAAAACCGTCAACGACGTTATGGACACCAGCCGCTTGGCGATCGCGTGGCTTGCATGGTCATAGACCACGCAAGTTTGATGGAGGGCATATTACAACATAATTGGTGCTGAACTTTCGGTGGCATGTTTGACTATCCTCTCGCAATGCATTCGAATGGTTTTCAAAGTTCCACCGACCAGTGTTAAAAGATCAAGCCAACCATCAGCTCTCACTGCATTCCACACTTGCACATAGGAGGCAGCTAGCTGCCTTGTGGGTCGACTCCGCCTTCTCGAGTTTGTCACATCGTCGACATGTTCTGGTTGATTTCTCTCGCAACAGTTTTGGGCTTCGCGAGTTGGATCAGCATCGTGAGGCAGCACACTTGCAACACCACGATCACCGCCATGACGCCGTACACCCACTCGCAGTACCCGATTTGCGCCGTCAACGTATTCTCGTACTCGTCAAACATCCACTTGTTCGCGTCGTACGGAGATCCCGGCAGAAGCGCTTGGCGATCTCCGCTGTCAGCAAATGGCTCGGTCGTGTTCTGCTGCTGAAGCATCCTCTCGCACCATCGATCACCCGTTTCAGTCACATTCGCGTCTCCCAGAAGCGCAGTAGGCGCGGAGTCCGACGCCACGAGCAGCTCGTCGACGCTGTTTGCAGGCAGCTTGCAGTGAAGCCACATTGTCTCATTGCCTGTGTTGGTGCGGTTCATGCCATGGCGAGGTACAGTCACAACGCTGGTGTCCCCATTCGCGAGCTGAATCAGCTGCGCGGTGTCCACGCCCTCGCCCAGACAAGCTTGGAGGATGCGGGCTTTGCAGTAGCGCTCGCTGGACTTCGCCGCAAACTCGCTCTCCTGGGCGAGTCGGTGACGCTTGTTTGCCGCTGCCACCGCGCTGGAGATCCCCATCGCTGCGAGCACAAGCACCGTGGATCCGATGAGACCCGCCACGGCCCCAGCAAGGAAGATCACCACCATGACGACGTAGATCGTGCGGACTCTGCAGCCCCTGGGAGGAGTCTCAGACGCGTTCGCTGCCATCACTGAAGGGGTATTAACGTGCCACAAGAGGAGGGTGCTTGAGTGCTTTGGTAGCTGTTGGAAAATGAGGCACCAACGTACAACAAGATGCGAGAATTCGCTTTGCCGAAAACGCCGCGAGATGGAATGTGAACGGGAGATCTTTCAGAGAATAGAGAGAAATGCCAACTAGCAGCATTGTTGCGTCCATGGTATGGTAGTATTCGATTGTCACGTCCTAGAGTGCCATCCGTGCTTCTTACTTACCAGCCCCTTTTCTTCACTAGTGTGGCCTCGCGGACTTTACAGGATATCGCTGCGAGTATCATACAGCCCGCCGCGTCTCCAGCGAGCACGTTCAAGTAGAGCATGCGGGTTGCCCACTCGCTCTTGAACTCTGGGAACATGCTCGGGTTCAACGCGTTCGGACTCGGGACTGCTCGCTGTTCGTGGTCTGTCAGATTGCCTGAGCGGAGGAAGTAGTTGCCGCACCACGCGTCGACTTCGCGCGAGCCGTTGCAGTCATCAAGGAACTTGTAGCTCTTTCCAGCCTCGATGTTCTTGCCCCCCAGTGCGTAGCTTTCGAAGTCATCCGGTCGCGGGATGCTGTCCGCGATCAGGGATTGGCAACGACTCCAGATTGAGAAGGCTGTGTCCGGGCTGGTCACAACGCTGTTGCTACTGTTCGTACTTGGATTGTTCAGCCCCAAGAGCACTCCGAGCTCATCTCGGCTTCCATCAAGGCACACTCGCAGCGTACGCGAGTCGCAGTAGTACGCGTTAAACTTGACCGCGAACTCCGCTTCAAACGCCAGTCGCTGGGGCACCTCCACTGTTCCCAGGGCGTTGCCCACGACAAGTAAACTGAAGTAGACACCGATTGGCCAGTACAAGGGCCGTGGAGAGTTTCTGGTCTTGTACTTGCCGTATAAAGGAGAGGCACTCGCGAACGCCACCACCGGGACGACGTAGATCACCGCGAGTCCCCACCAGCCGTACCACGTCGCCGGCCCAGGCTCGAACGCGTACTTGACGCTCAGTGCGTTGGCGTCATGAAGAATCACTGCAACGTACATCATGGCCGCCAGCAAGATCGACAAGGTGACGAGAAGAGTGAACCAGCGAGCGGGTGAGCCCCAGCGGCGTAGCGCTAAGAGAAAGCGCTTGTTGCTGCTGCTGTTCTCGTTGTCGGGCTTCTGCAGGCTCTTCTTCTGATCGAGCTTGGCGCACGCAGCAGCTGTCGCTTTGGCGGCACTCCACTTCATCATGACGACAACACAGACTGCGCGCGCCTGGGACTTGGAAGCCAAAGCGAGCGGACCCGAGAATGAGTCCTTGAGAAGCTCGGGTTTTGATATACTTTCAGCATTCTATCAAAATGCATTGGATGGCGGTAGGTACCCGGGTTGCCACTTTATGGGTGTGGTGTGTGGGTTAGGCATGCCACCGTGCCCGCCGCTGCAGAAAAAGCGCGTTTCCGATGCACCCGCTGAATGCACGGACCTGCTGCGGCTTTCCTCAAGCACGAGAGCTACAACAACAATTGATATAAGATTACGTGTTGGAGGAGCTTCGCCACATCTCTCTTCTTCTGACTCGTTTTCATAAGGCACGATCGGAGCGGCGAGTGCATTCCTCAATGCATTAGCCGCTTTACGAAAACGAGTCAGAAGAATTCTGGTGTTCTGCCTTGTAACTTTCGTTAACTACACGCCGTAGCTGTGGCTACACTTTATATGGAGATGATGATGGATGGGGGGTTTCCGATGACCGCTTTCAACACGGCGCACATGCAAAGACCTCTTTGGTCCTCCTTACCAGCCACCGACGCAAAGAGGAATGCGCACTGAGCAACATACCGGTACTGTAGTCTGATTTGCATTTACCCTTATGAACCAAACGGACAAGAACCTAAATGATTATGAAGAACGGATATATGTTTGTTCGTGAGGGGACTAAAGCCCACATGCGCTGCTGCTCTTGCCAAAAAGTCTGGATGTGGACACTGTTTCAGTAGTAGATAGTATTGTAAAGTGGACACAAGGGTGTACGAATGCAATACGAAGTTTGCGTCGTCTCGAATGAAATCCAAAGCATCCAAGTCTCCAAGAGGAACGAAGGCGCAGCAGCATTCTCGTAATAAAAGATCGATATGTGATTTTTTGTTGGTGGTAGTCGAATACAAGTTTCCTGTAAATGCAACAAGCATTCATATGCCAAACTCACTCGCTCAGGCTCGCCCAGCAAGCAGTCAGTCACAATATGAACTCCAACTTCTCCTCATACACGTGACGTATCGGCATTCTTCGCCTTCCCTTTGTCTCCACCACGGCTTTACCAATTGTGCTTCTCCGATGCATCACGAATCTTCCACGACCACGCAGTCAATAGCATGGAGCCGATCATCGTCCCCAGCAGGATGTTCGAGTAGAACATGCGTCGCGACCACTCGCGCGTGTACTTTTCAAACATCTCAGGCTTCTGCGCGAACGGAGCCGGGAGCGTTCGCTGCTCTTCGTCCGTGATCGCTGGGCTCTCTCGGTGAAGCACGTTCGCGCACCACGCATCCACTTCGCGGGACTCGCCAACGTCGTTGAGGAAGCGGTAGATCGGCCCCGCCTCGATCTTTTTCTCGCCGGGTGAGTCCTCCTCGCTCTTGTGCGCTCGTGACATCGCGTCTGTGATGACCTTTCGGCAGTGGCTCCAGATCGAACGCGCGGCGACGTTCGTCGAGCTCTCGGTTGCGTTGAGTCCCGTGGTGGCGTTCCTTCCCATAAGTACCAGCAAGTCGTCGTCATTGCCGTCGAGACACACGCGCAGCATGCGTGAGTCGCAGTAGTACTCGTTGAACTTGACCGCGAACTGCGGCTCGAACGCGAGTCGCTTGGATTCCTGACCCACGCTCAACCCGTTCCCGACGACGAGAAGGATCAGGTACACGAAACACATGAAGTACACTCCCCATCGCGATTCCCGGTCCGCGCCAACGCAGAGAGCGCCAATGTGCGGTCCAATCAGCATCGGCAGGATGATGATCATCGATAGCGACCACCCAGAGAACGACGTGGCCGACATGGGCGAGAACGCGTACTTGGTGTCCATCGCATCCGTGTCGATATAGAACGGCACGATGATGTACCACGCGACCGCAAGCAGCGGCGAGGCGATCGCGAGTGGAACCGACCAGCAGAGCGAGCCAAGGCAGCTGAGGGAGCGCAGACTCAGACTGGAGCGTAGCTCGGACAAGCGGCTGCAGAGGCTGCGAGTCGGGGTGGTGACATCGTAGGGCTCCTGGAGCTTCTTGTCGTCCGTGGCAGCGTACGCTGCCGCCGTCGCATCGTCACTGGACGCGCAGATCGGCATCTTGATTCGGGTTGCTTTCTCTTGTGCTTTGCTTTCTTGGGAGATTCGCTGGTTTGACTCTATCTGATAATGCGAATTGGTTCGATACAGTCATGATGTGCATAAAAATGCTTTTGTTTCTCTCTGAACCGATTGGCTTTTTTTGTTGAAGTGAGCAAAGTGTACCCATGGAAGTGGGTATGTTCCAAAAACCCAAGCTCGCAAAGTCTCAGAAGAAGTCAGTATACCGGTATTCTACCAGGTTTGCTGAGTGGTTTGATAAGGGTTGAGGCAAACGGATTGTGCACTCAACAGTCGAAGCTTCTCTCAAGCAGCCAGCATTCATTTATTAAATCGGAGCTCACTCTTCAATCTGCCAAGTCTCCAGCAAAGAACCAAGTCAGATCTCCAGGGAGATGCCGATCTGCAACTCCAGTGACGATACGACTGCTGCCGCCTACGCTGCCACGGACGACAAGAAGCTCCAAGAACCCTACAGTACCATCGAAAGCGGTGGATCCAGTTGCTGCAGCGGCCTGTCCGACATCCACTGCAGCATGAGCGTCTTCAGCTGCTTCGGCTCGTTCTGCTGGTCGCTCCCGCTCGCGATCGCCTCGCCGCTGCTCGCGGTCGCGTGGTACGTCGTCGTGCCTTTCTTCATCGACCCAGCCACGATGGCGTCCAAGTACGCGTTCACGCCCATGTCCGAGTCAGGCTACACTGGCTGGGGGCTCGCACTGCTGATCATCATTCCGATGCTCATTATGCCGCACTTCGGGGTTCTCTGTGGCGGGGCGAGCTGGGGTGCGCGATGGGGGGTGTTCATCTTGAGCTTCATCTACGTCATCTTGCTCTTTGTTGGCAACTCGCTGGGAAAGGGCCAGGAGTCCACGAGGCTGGCGTTTGAGCCGCAGTTCACAGTCAAGTTCAACGAGTACTACTGCGACTCGCGCATGCTTCAGGTGTGCCTCGAAGGCAATGACGACGAGCTGCTGGTGCTCATGGGGAGGAACGCCACTACAGAGAGCAGCAGCTCGACTCCGGACGCTGCGCTCTTGATCTGGAACCAGTGCCGGAGAGTGATTGCTGACGCGATGGGGAGATCGCACAAAGACGAGTACGATTCGGCAGGGGACCTGGAGATTGAGGCGGGGCCGATCTACCGTTTCCTCAAGGACGTTGGCGTCTCCCATGAGGTGGACGCGTGGTGCGCGAACGTGCTTCACCGAGAGAGCCCAGCGATCACGGACGAAGAACAGCGGACGCTCCCAGCCCCGTTCGCGCAGAAGCCGGAGATGTTTGAAAAGTACACGCGCGAGTGGTCGCGACGCTTGTACTACTCGAACGTGTTGCTTGGGACGTCGGTGGGCTGCATGGTGCTCGCCGCGTGGTCGTGGAAGATCCGCGAGGTGTCGGAAGAGAAGTGCTGGTAAACTCACAGACACATGCCAAGGAAAGGCTCAAGCAGGTGAATGGATGGAGTGGCAGACACCCTGATTCGAGCCGCAGAGCTGTGACGCGGAGTGTTGACACCAACCGAGTGGGCAAAGCGAAGTAGGAAATGATCCACCATATTCATATTCTCATGCATGGCAGAAAACATATCGGGTAATACTGCAACATCGCACCAGTTTCCACACATACCAGGATTGTAACCTCTATATTCCCAGCAATAACAAAAATGCTTCGGTTCGTGTTGTATTCGAAGACCTCCAGTTTCTATTTCTCATGGGTGTACCCACGCGCGATGCCCGTGGCTCCCATCACCGCAGCGTGCGCTGGCGTCTCGCCAATGCGCGGCTCCAGTCCTCTGTACTCTCTTGACGCTAGGAACTCGCCGGCTTCGCTTCGGTATTCCACCAAGTCCGCACGTTCGTTCTTCACTTGCAGCGCAGTCGACGTTACGCTGTTGTCCTCTTCGCTCTGCGTCGCCATTGAGGAGCTGTTGGCGCGCACCGAGTTCTTGTACGTGCCCGTGACCAGCGAGAAATAGGGCTTGTCACTGTCCTCATCGCTGTTCGCATCACTGCCATGGGCTTCGTCGTCCAGCTCCTGCGCAGTCTTTGTGATCGCTGGCAGCACTTCGCGGAAGTCCGTCTTGTACTCGCCCGTCCACTCCTCCGTGCTCGAGAGCGCGAGCTGCAGCTCGTAGGGCGTGACGATCGGTTTGTAGAACTCCTTGCTGTCCATGAGCGTGTTCTGCTGGCACGCGACGAGCACGAACGCATCGATCTCGGCGTAGTTCGCGAGCTTGGGCACGTTCACCTTGCCGACGACAAACAAGTACGACTTGCGGCCACTCCTACAACAGTTCATAGAGAAACAGTTAGATATGAGTTGATAATATTGACAAAGTCAACAATGAAACATGACAGGCAGCTACGCACTTTTTGATGAGCTTCTGGAGACTGTGCACGACGTCCAGGTACTTGGACACCCCGAGGGTGCCCATGAGGATACCGTAGATCTGCGCCTCTTTCGCCTGCTGCACGAGGAAATACCGCCGCATGAGCGCGCGGTTCACGCTCGCACCTTCTTTGCGGATCCGCTGCTCCACCGGGTGGTACGAGTAGCTGTCGAGAGTGCTGTGGCGCAGCAGGATGCTCGTCAGGTGCGGAGACTCGGCCCCAATATACACGATCGCGAATTTCTCGGGAGTGATGGTAGTCTGTAGCTCTTCGTCGTTTTCATCAGAATTGCCGAGCTTGACCTCTTGGCCGCCGATGAATACTGACCTCGCGTTAGAAGATGACGCCTCTTCTGCTGCTCTGCTTGGGTCGTAGAACGTGGTCATATCACCAGGCAACAGCTTTCGCTCGCCACCAATCCTTTCCTGCAGCTGTGCCACAATCGCAGCCATCGCATAGTTGTAACTCGGCTCATAGAGAACCACGACCGCCTTCTCTGGAGCAATCGCATCTACAATATGGGACGCAACCACATCTACACAGTGGTCCACATCGATCGGCGCGTTGCCAAACACGTACACGACCGGGATCTTGGACGTCGCACTCAGACACGTGCGGCCGTAGTGCACGATGCAGTCCGCGAACAGGTGCTGCGCCGCCACTTCGTCCACGCAGCAGCTGCCGTAGGACGTGTCGCCCAGGATGAAGATGCGCTCGTAGGCATCCTCGAGCCCGTTCTTGAGCTCTTGCTGCACGCGTGGCGCGTCCGGCAGCAGCGAGTCCGGGAACTGCAGCGCGATGTTCTTGTAGCCACCCGTAAGGATCTGCGTGACCGTGCGCTCGATCTCGTAGTAGGAGCGCACGTCCACGTGCTCTGCGCGCACGCCGTCCGTCTCGGCGACCTGCACGGTCGTCTGGATCGCGCGCGAGCCGTCGTCCGACTCGAACGCCAGCGCCACCGTCATGCTCGATTGGATTGCTGCTCTTTTGTGTTTGTCGTGATTGCGTTTGGAGCTATGGTGTGCGCCAGAGCTCGTTGGTGTTTGAGCAGCATGAATATAGGTTGTTGCAGGTTTCATTGTCGCCACTTAAGGTGTGTTTTGAGATTCCAAACAGGGCATCTATACAAGGGTATAGAATTGTACAGTTCAGAGATACTCGACTAAGTACGATTTGGGTGGTGCAGCCATTCCGATGTTGACCATTCCTGCTCATGTACATCTATCTGTCATGGTGAGTCAATCACCAAAACGTTCATGTGCAAGTTTGTTGCTATTGAACAGCACCAAGTGCTGCTGAACTCTCTGTTCTCTATACACACCACATTTTCTTACACCGCTGGGCTGTCCTCAATGCCTCCAGGTCCTCGTCGACGCAGCGACGCCATGCCGTGAGTGCTCTTTGTCTCACGCTCCTGGGCCTCCGTGTACTCCTTGTTGATGAGCGAGCCCATGGTCTCACCCACAGCGATACCTTCCGCAGCCTCTGCGAGCATCACCTTGAGCACCTGGCGGCCGTAGCCCTCGCTCGTAACCGGCGCGCTGCTGCCAAAGCCCACTGCGAGCGTGAGCTTAAGCTTCGGGAGACTCAGCACGACCTCGCGCTCGTCGATCGACGTCACCGCAGCCCCCTCAGCGAGGTCCTCCGTGACGCTGCCGTAGTAGAGCGCAAACTGGCGCGCGCCGTCAAAGCACTCTTCGTTGATGAAACTTAAAAGGTTGATGCGCGCGTCGGCGTCCAAGTACGGGACGTAGTTGCTCTGGTCGTCCGTGAAGTAGAGCGAGATGATCAGGAACAAATTCATGAGCTGGAGCACCGTCGAACTCGCGGGGGTCGCTGGGTACGCGTTGAACGCGTACTCGGCGATGATCAACGACTTGACCTTGAAGAGCAGCGGCATGTTGGTCTTCCAGAGCAAGTACGGCAGCGTCGGGTAGAACCACGAGTAGAACTGGTAGTGCAGCGTGCGCGCGAACGCGATGCCGACAAAGTTGATCACGAACATGGACGTCACGACCACCTCCGACCGGATCGGGAACGGCTCGTAGATCGCGAACGGCTTGTAGAGCACCGCGCGGAACGTGCCAATGATGTTGAAGTGCTTCTGCAAAAACAGGATCAAAAACAGAATGTGCGCGCCGAGCAAGCCGAGCGCGAGCTCCTTGGAGACAAACACGTCCTCGGGCAGGAACTTCCAGTTGACCGTCCACTGGAACGTGAACACGCGGCTGAGCTCAAACGCCTTGTGCAGGTAGTTGAACCAGTTGTGGCGCAGGAACGGCAAGCCCAAGATGATCTGTCATTACCCACACATTGCATCAATGACAGTGAGAAACATGTTAGAATACCACACGACAATGCAATGTCCCAAGAGGCTTGTGAGAAACACAAGTACGGTAGTTACCTGGATGCTCGCGCAGATAAACAGGTACCACGCAGTACGCAGGATTCCGCACGACTGCAACAGCAGGAAGAAAAGCGCCGGCGCGAAGAGCAGCACGTTCATCTTGATGCTCACGGCGAAGCTGAAGATGGCGCAGCCCATGCGCCACTTCTGGCTCGCGAACAGGTACACGGCGATCCAGAGCAGCATCATCGCGACGCCGTCGTTGAACAGGCGCAGCATGTAGATCGAGTGCAGGCGCTTCGAGACGCAGAGGAACACGACCGCCCATGGCGGCATCACGCGCGCGCGGTTGTAGATCGCGAGCATCGTCGCGATCGTGATCAGGTAGAAGCCCAGAAAGATGTACTGCGCGCGTCGGATGTTCGTGCCGGCGTCGGTGACTGTGTGCAGCACCGAGAACACGTACAGGAAACCCGCAGGGTAGACCAATGGGCCGGTATCACCGCGGATGTTGATGTAGTCGCGCTCGCCGGCCTTGAACGCCTCCACCTGCTGCATGTACGCGCGCCAGTCGATCTCCGTGTCTGCAGCGAGATGCAATACAATACGATGCATTAGCCACACAAGCGCATACATACACACGCGCATGTAGAGAGAGAGAGCGTATGTACGCACGTACATGGGATGTACTGGATGATGAGGTAGCCGAGCACGGCGTCCGCGACCAGCAGCGCGAGCGCCAGGTACTTGAAGTAGCGGTAGCTCCACATGAGGTCGTAGAGCAGCGAGAGCACGCGGCTCTGGCGCATCGTCGTCTTCACGTCCTTGTCGATGCGCGTGGCGCGCGCGCGCGTCGCCCCTTTCGTCTTCTTGGAGGCGCCTCTGAGCTTCGCCATCGTCCTCTTCACCTTCACCTTCGTATCTCTATCTGAAAAACGAAAATGAGCATTCTGGAATCGAATCCAAGCAAGCCCCCCTTCACTCTGGCTCCATTTTTTTTTCAGCCAATCAGAGGGAGAAATCGAAATTTTCAGCAAATGGGAACGCGGAGACTGGATATATTCGGATGCAGCCAAAACGTGGCAACAATTGTTGTGAGGCTCAGTATCTCTACTATGTAATATTACCTACGAGAGGTGAACCTTCACGATCCCATCAAACGGTATTCCTAATGGTGCAGCAAGCGCTTCTCCTCTTCCTCTTTCGAGATCTTCTCCTGCTCGAGGGTCTCCTTCGCGAGGCCGTAGCGCGCGTCCATCTTTCCCTCGACCTTCGCGACGAACTGCGGCGCATCTTCGGCCTTTTTCGCGTACTTGAGGATCGCCTCGCGCGGGTCTTCTTCGCGGAAGCTGCTCTTGATGTGGCTGCTCATGAAGTACTGCGTGAACGTCGTGCTGCCACTGATCTTGCCGCCCATACCTGGACCCGTGATCGGCTTCTCGGGGGCCTTTGACTTGACCGGGTCCGACCGGATCTTGTGGAACTTGCGCTTGCGGGACTCTTCGTCGCGGTACATCGGCAGCGAGTGCGGGTTGTGCACCTTGCCGAGTCCGTCGATGCGCGCGCCAGAGTCTTGGCTTTGGACTTTCAGCTTCTTCGTCGCACTCAGAAGCACGCCCTTGGTGCTCATCGCTGGGTTGTAGAACACGCGCACGGATCCCGAGGAGCTGCCCACAAAGACCTGGTTGATCCCGTGATGCCACTCGACGCACACTGCGCTCTCGTCCTCTTTCATGTCGATGCTCGCGATCGGCGCAACTTGGCTGGGGGTATGCACGTCCAAAAAGAGCACCTTGCCACTCTGGTTCTGTCCGCGACGCACGCTCGTACCTGCGGCGATGCAGGTGCCATTCGAGTTGAACGCGACGTTCGACGTCCCAAACACGCCTTCAATGCCCGTGAATACCTTCAGAGGCTGACTGGTCTTGCGGAGATCCCACACTTTCACGGTATCGTCCGAGCACGAGCGAGACGCAACAACTCTACCATCAGGGGAGAATCGAATGCTTGAGATGCCCATATCGCCAGTACCCTCAGCATGCGCATCTCGAATCGTGAGTGATGCGCCAGCGTAGGTCTTCCGAGGATCGTAGCACTGGATCTGTCCGTCCATCGTACCTCCAGCAACCAATGTACCATCGAGATTGTACCGGCACGTCGTGACTCCGCAGCGGCGTCCTCGCTTGCTCTTGAACTTGAGCACCGTCGTGTTGATGAGCTTCTTGAACGTCTGCTTCCCGCCCAGGCTCCAAATGCGCACAGTGCCATCCAACGAACTCGTGATCATCTGGTCGCGTAGCTTTGGGTTCCACGCGCCGCCTGTCACTGTGTGGGTGTGGCCGTTCGTGTTCGCCATATCCATGACGTACATGTCTCCCTTCGCGAATTGGAGCTCTTCGACACCCTCACGAGAGAGAACCTTTGGCTGAGACGAGCCCGTTGCAGCGAGAAGGCGATCGCCCGACGGACTGTAGCTCACTGCGATGACCGGGTGGCCGTCGTCCACTTCGATATCACGGAAGGGGCGGACGTGACGCGCCATTCCCGCAAAATCCCAGAGCTTTGCGTGGTAATCCATGGATCCGGTCGCGACGCGCGCACCGGGGGCGTCGACCGCCATGCAGGAGATCGCCTTCACGTGGCTCGAAAGGCTCACTTCATGGGTCATCGGGATGTTGTAGCGTGACGCGACATCGTCTTTCGCGTCGTCGCCATCTTCGTCCGAATCGCTTTCAGGGGTTTCTCGGTCTTCATCATCATCGTTTTCATCATTCTGGGGCTTCTCACTGCGCTTTGCCTTCTCATCGTGGCTCGCAGTCTCTTCGTTCACATCCGGCTCAGCCGGCTCTTCCTTGTCCAACTTGGCTGGCGCTGCGAGCATCTGCGCTGTCATCGCGGCAATCTCAGCTTCTCTCTACAAGTCAAAACAGAGCGTATTAGCACGAAACTTCACATAGTCCATTTCTCAATACACACACGCGATGCTTACCTTCTTTCTCGCCTCTGCTGCCGCATCCCCACTGCTCTTCTGCTTGGTGCCGAAGCTCATGGGCAGCTGCTTCATGAGCTCTTCTTCATCCGCGTCAGTCGCTTTGCTCTTCTCCCCGCCGTCTTTGTTTTCTTTCTCCGCACTTGGGTTCCTGAAAATGTACACCCGCGTGCTCGCGCCAAACCGAATTTCATCACCATCTATTCAGTCGCACATACATAGCAATGACAAACAACATAATACCATCGTTAACGACAGTTCATCGATGAGCCAGCCGCTATATGAGCCAACAACATTGGGTACAAATGCCAACATACCTTTGAGCACAACGGGCGTCTCGGGCTCGATCTCCTTGTCGTTCACGAACGTGCCCTGCGCCGAGCCCAGGTCCAGGACATTCACTCGCTCCTCCTTATCATGCACGAGCGCCGCGTGCTGCCGCGAGATCGACGGGTGCGGCATCTCGTAGTCGCAGATGTCCTCTCGTCGCCCCAGCACCGTGCACGCGCGCTCGCCCAGCGCCACTTGGTCCACCTGCTCGCCGCTCTTCAGCACCTCCAGCTTCGCGAACCGGTTCGCGCGCGACGGCGTCGCAGCCCTACAGCAAAGGAAGCAAGTGTTAGCGCTTGTGTACGGATGCGCAGTGTTGCTCACACGGCCCACGTAGACCGCCACAGCAACGCACCATTTCGGCGTCTTGAACGGCATCTTCTTGCTGGTGTTGTGCTGTTTGTTGTCTGGTGAGAGGGATGTGCTTTTGAGTGTCCTTAACAAACATTTATCGGGTAGACTATTCAGCAACACGATGCGGCTGTTAAATAAACCTCGGAGGTTTATAACTCACTTTAGTGCCTTGTTAGTGCCCATGCCCATGGAAGCCTCTCGCAACTGCCTAAAAAGATGTTCTGAAGGCTTCTCGTGTCCTGGGACAGCGTTACTCTCGGGATTTGATTCGAGTTTCACGAATCTCTCCAAGAAATCATGAGCACAGCACACAACCGGTGTTCTTCTCCATTGAAAGTTTCCCTAATCAGATCCGAGGATCTGACAGGCGATGGATGATGGTAGTTACTACAACACTTCGTGCAGAGCAAATGGACAACCTGGAAATTCAATGCCAACACCACAAGATCCTCGCTACATGCGTGCGCATTCTCATAGCGATGGAGCGATGGAGCGACTGAGACTGCTATTCTGTACGCTTTGGCCCTCAGGTCTCTCAGCTTAATTTCAACCTCCTGCATCTCACCTCTGACGTTGACAAGTCGGTATGCAATGGGGATTTGTCCGAGGATGTTGGTGTTAATTTGTCAAGAGCCACAACGAAATGCTACCGTGGATTCACAAGAGTGTTACCCGTATTAACAACGAGCTACCGGTACTTGTATCATAAACTCAACAGATAGATCAGCAGTTGTTTCTTTACTCAGTTGTCCTTAGCAGACAGGGCCGCCAGCCCCATGCACGCGACCATACTCCCGAGGATCGCATTCGAGTACACCATGCTCCTCTTCCACTCGCGCGTG
>JAADVK010000200.1:0-38125 GCA_023334975.1 Globisporangium sylvaticum
GATGAACTTGACAGGGCGTCGATCGGCAAAGAAATGATAAAGACTGAATGAATAAATTGCCTCCATTGAAACCCATTCCACGGCGAGTGTTCGCTTTGTTCCATCGTCAGCACTCAGTTGAACAAGGGGGGTGCTCGAGTCTGGAGGCTTGCCTCGCTCAGCGCCGCAAATGTGCAACTGTGCTTCGTGCTTCCTAGCCAGAAAGCTGTAGTATCCTAAGTCACCACCGCTTGCCATTTCATGTGAAACTCTCTCAATTTCCTGTCGCTTTGTGTTTCAAAGTGTGAGTTATCATCATCAGACTTGCGAACGATGTGGACACGACAATCACTCTCTCTTCCGCTGTTGTTCGAACGATGCACACAAAAAACGCGCCTGGGCAAGAAACCAATGGATTTTTCTAGTTACATTCCTACATGTACTATCGACACTTGATCCCACGACTGCACACGAATGCCTATCGCCCTTAGAATGGAAATATTGGTCTGTGCGAAGTGGAATTGATAACGTTATTTTCTTCCCGCCACTCGAGTCGCAATTCACACCATTTCGTGGTGCTGCTGGCACCCGGGTGTGTGGGGAATCCATGGTTAACGTGCTGCGCTCTGAATATACTGTACATATTCGCAGAATCAAGAGGGAGGAAACTCTGCTTCTTGGATGTTGTGACTGATAGAGGAGGAGCTACAAGAAGGTGAAGGAATATTTGGCTCTTCCTTTCACTAGTTGAGTTCTTAGGAACCATGCTATACTGCAATCAGCGGCTGGGCTGGAATCTCGACCATATTATAGCTAACCAAGAGGGCTGTCTACTTGGTGCCATCAGCGTCACATAAACAAGTCATTTTGCATGAATTGTAATGCGAATGCCGTGATGAGAATGATTTTAATCCAATTGCAATTTCCACAGGTTAATACTGCAGTTTTAAAGGCAATAGATACGCAGTCTTGGTTAATTGTCGATGGCGCTTGCATTAAAGCGCATTGGTCGTTCATCGGGCATCTCTCGCCATCTCGTGGCGATGTTTATCAGCGCTGTCGCAGCTGAAAGAGGTCATCACATAGCGACGTCAGTTGGCATGAGGGCTAACAGCAAAGCAACAAAGCAATGAACCGCAGTCTCGCACCACGTACCACTTGGAGCAGCACAGCAGCTGAACCGCCATTGTCTTGTGGAAGCGGCGCACGCTCCCGGTTAGCGGGTACAGCGCAATGATTCGCACCATGAACGCCATCAGCGGAGGGTAGCGGCACCACCAGTGGTTTCCGCCTTGCACACTCATGAGGAACTCTTCGATGCGGTTTCGCAGCCGCTGCTCCTGCAGGGACACGCTGAGATCCGACTCGTGGTCAGCGAACAGTGAGAGGTCGTCGATTTCGTGCTCGAACATTCGCACCAGCGTGTCCACTTGCTTGTCGTTCATAGTTATGTTTGCTGTGCCTTGACAAGGTGGCACTTGTGTCGTGAGAGGTTCAAATGAGAAGTGAGCCGAGCGGATTGACTGGGTAAAATTCAAGTCATGAATGGCGCCGAGTCTTTCGTGGTGTATCGTCAGTTGCTTTGCCGCTACTCTCTCTCTCTCTCACACACACTCTTTCTCGCTGTCCCCGTCTGATTATAACATCCGTGGATGCATTGAGTTTTTTCTATCAACTCATTTTGTATTTGTGAATTGTAGCAACGCTGAACCCATTTTGTCTCTCCATGAAGAGAGCTCTTGGGTTCTTGCGATCCAATGGCTACATTCAGAAAAATAAAGAAGCATCTCTGAACCCAGTTGTACGGTATCTCTTCATTTCATTATTATGACTGAACCGCCCGGGCTTTGATGCAATGAGATGGGGATCATTTCGAATAAAAAGTGGGTACTTAGTACATAAACACGGGGCCACAGTGTGTCATGCAGACAGGGACGATTGTCCATGTACCTATGACTTTGAACGCCTTTCAGAGTCGAATTGACCTGTACCTTACTAAGCTTTCTACGCGAGAGCGCCGACGCCAAAGTTGCCAGTGGCTCGGGCCAGTTTCTTCGCAGCGCCGGGCGTGAACACCGCGACGCCCTTCATCTGCGCCATGGCGTCGCTGTCCTTGCGGCCGGTGAGAGCGCCAGAGCTCACGACCGTGTTCTCCGCGCACTTGCGGCCGAGAGTGGACTGGCACAGGTTCTGGTTGCTCGCGGTGGGTACCATGATCGCGCCGGTCGTGGTCGAGTCCTGCAAGTTCGGGGTCGTCGTCTTCTCAAAGTAGTTGCCCTCGGCGAGCACCCAACCTTTGTCTGCGACGTCGAACGAGAAGCCCGAGTTGTCGTACCAGTAGTTGTTCGCGGCGTGCGCGAGCACTTTGGTCGCAGCGTCCGACGAGCCGCCGAACTTTGGCGAGCGACCCGACGTGTGATGCACGTAGTTGTTGATCATGTTCAAGCGCGTCTGGTGGCCGTGGAAGATGAATGTCCAGTAGTGGCGTCCGTCGCACGACGCAGACCAGGACGTCTGGCCGTCAAACTCCGAATTCGAGATCGTCAGGCTCTTGACGCTCGCGGCGTTCGTTGTGATCATCTGGCGACCCACGAGCGAGACCTTGATGTGGTCGAGCCACACGCGCTCCATGGTCGCGCCGCTGTCCGTGCCCTGGATGTAGATCGCGTCGCCGCCCCAGACCAGGTGCGGGTTCAGGTTCGTGATGTGGATGTTCTGAATGATGACGTTGTTGCCAGCGATCCAGAGCCCCTTGCCGATGATCACACCAGAAGTGCCTTCGCCGCGCAGAGTCTTGTTGTCGCGGACCTTGATCGGGTTCTTCGTGCCGGCGACGTCATAGGTCACGGTCACGGACGTGCCCTGGTCGCAGCCGCCCGTGTTCGCCATGCCGCCGCTCTGGAGGATCACGTCCTGGCCTTTGAAGCCGTTGTTCTTCGCGAGGCAGTCGCGGTGAGACTTTGGACGGCACCCCGGCTCGGTCTTGGAGCCTTCGCTGCCGCGGAAGTCGAACGCCTTGTTCAGGATGATCACGCGCGGCTGGGCATCCCCAAGGTACGACTTGAGCTCGGCGATGGTCTTTGGGTACACTGGCGCGGTGTTGCCGCCGCCTGTCGTGCCTGCCGCGAGTCCTGGAGCGGTTCCGGTGCTGATAGCAGCGACGGAGTGGGCGAGGAGTGTGGTGGCCACCGCCATGGTCGCGACTGTGATGCGGATGAGGAAGCACTTCATCGTTGGGTTTCTGTGGGATTGGCTGGCTTGTTGGTTGTATCTGCAGCAATGTCAGCTGGGCTTCTTCGTGTCGATGGCGGGTGCTCGAGAGAAGGCAAAAGCAAGAATGAAGAGACAGTAGGGAAGAAGCGAACTGATCCTTTCGTTAGGAGCAGCGCCTTTGACTTGGTGTTCTCTATTAGTTCAGTTCGCCGTAGCTCCTCACCAAGGTGCCAGGTGTAAAGTAGCGGCAGTTTTTATTTGGGACAACTGGACAACTGGACTGGGGGTGCAGTTTGTGGCGGAGAAACAGGTGGAGACGAAGATTTGGTGGGTCCTTCAACAAATGTCCATCTTGATAGACGACTGTCAATGTGTTCACTATATGGACAAATTTCGTTGGGACAATTCCCCCTTTCCGATTCCAATAGATCGGGACAGACGACCCCAAGTGCCTCCATGCTCGAGTGAAGTACTGTTATGATGATGGCAAGGTTTAACTCATAGATCTCCGATCTCAAAACACATGCCCTCCCCTCTCAGATGCTTTGTAGAAGCAACATTACTGAATGTAAAAACCAAGCCTTCATTGGTGAACGGGCACCAATCTCAGCGCGCCTCGTCCTCGTCCATATTGAACTCGAGAAGCAGCGACCGCAAACGTTGGGCTCAAGCGAGTGAAAGTGTCTCTGTGCAGCCTTCAAGCTGGTCGCCTACAAAGGATTGGCGGGTCGTTCATTCGTATGGTGCTGGCTCGTTTCGTTCGGGTCCATAATGCCGACTCTTGATGAACCACATCGCCGATGGTAATCACTAATCTCAAGCCACCCACCCAACCAGCTGTTTCCAAGGCTCTACGAACAGATGAGGCTCAGATGGACACTAAACGTCCATCTGAGTCTGAGGACCTCCTCCGTGGCTCCGATTCGGACTCTGAATCGCAATGTCACAAAAGTGAGAGCGCTCGATTTTTGCTGCCCTCTTTGACCAAATACTATCTGGTTATAGAGGCAGTACAGTACTCTTCACTTGTCGGTCCGGAATGAATGAACCGGTCCACTGTCCTGAACCGCGCTTCCTTGAGCTCAACACCCCACCTGCAAACCCCCACGACCGCAACTGCGTGTGGTGAGAAAGCAGCAGCAAGCACCAAAAGAGCGAAGAGCTCCAGCAACAGCAGCATGAGTTGGCGCGCGCAGATCTCCCGCAGCATCCAGGAGCTGCGCTTCGTGGCCTGCGAGACCTCGCAGAGCAGCCAGGGCCTCCGGTGCGTCACTTTGCTTACTAAATACATCTATTGCTTTTTTGTATGGCAACGATTGAGATCGTCATGGAAATGCGAAGGCTGAGTGTTCAATTTGCGTAATGATAAAGATTGTTGTACTGACTCGGTGGTCCTGTGTGTGTTGGTGTGTGGCGTTTCTTTATAATGTACAGTACGTTCTTCCGCAAGAACTATGAAGAGCTCAAGATGCTGAACCCGCGCACGCCGTTTGTCTACCGAGAGGCGGAGGAGATGGAGCCATTCGTGTACGCGCGTTACGGTATGTTATTGCCTTGAAAATGATCCAATGCAGATCATGATAAACCTTTTACGCGCAGAGAGAGCAGATATGCTGACGGTTGGCGGCTGGGATTATTTGTATTGCAGACTGGGGCGTCGAGAAGCAGGTGTTTGTGCAGAACAAGAGCGACAAGGAGATCCTGGACATCGTGAAGGGCCTCGTCGACCACGGCTTCACGCTGCCAAAGTCCCCCGAGAGCGACATCATCGTCGCGGCGCCTATTATTGAGGCCGAGAAGGGAGAAGACGCCTACGAGCCTCTGAACCTGACCTGGGACGGCGTCACGCTGCGCCGCAACCCAGACTTTGACATCCCCCTGGAGGAGGCTGTGAAGGACGCGGTCCAGCACTAAGCAGCGAGAGTGAGAGAGTGAAAGCAGAGCAGCACAAAGCAGGTCAGCGGCACAAAATATCCATGTAAAGAGAACAACACAATCAACAAAAATCAAGACACAAAAATGAGCGATCGAGGATGGCTGGCGATTGAAAAAAGGCTCGGAGTATGCTGTGTGTGCGCGTTCTTCATCTTCTTTTGCTTGATCGAAGTCTCTCTGTATCGGTTATTCTGTTCTACTCTCTGGGTTTTCAACAGCGAAAGCGAGATTTAAGGTCGAAGCAGCGCATTGACGGTGGCAGGGAGAATGGGAATGGGAATAATGGCTACACACTCGCAGAGTCAAATCATCAAATGAGGAATTTACAGTGGAAGCAGCATCGTTTTAGCGTCAAATGAACTTTTCGCCTTTGTAGCAAAAGAGCAGAGCTGCCCTCACCATGCTAGGCCTCAACCACCCGGACGCACAGGCAGTGGCGTGAGCTATCAGCGATTCGCTCAGCTCTGCTGCGTCGACGCAGACTCGATAAGGATCGCTTCTTTCAGCGCGAGCGCCTCTTCCTTCTCGCGCTGGATCGCGCGCAGCACGCGCTCCTGCTCGTCGTTGTGGTGCTCCAGGTCGTCCAGGTAGAGGCTGTAGGTTTCAATGAGCCCCTGGCGAATGCGGAACGGTAGGAAGCTCGCGATCGGCTCCGTGAGCAGCATCGCGTCAAGCTCCAGCGGCACGCTCTCCTGTTATTTTGTTAGCAAAGAAGACAGACATAAAGCGAGACATTAAATCAGTGCATCACGCAAATCGCATCGTGCCATACAATGCGTCATGTCGCACACACGCACCAGGAAGGACGCCGTGGCGGTGAGCCAGATCATCAGCGCGATGGACGCGTGGGAAATGGTTCCAATGACACTTCCCCACGAGAGCTCCATGACTTGGCGGAAGCGCAGGATGTAATAAATATATTTCGCCGTGCCCACGCCAATGTACCCGAAGCCCAGCAGCAGCAGCCCCGCGCCACTCAGCTGTGCGCCGCGGTGGTGCTCCTGTGCGTACATTGCGACTCCGACCCCGGACGACAGCACGCCGTTTCTCGCCCAGTTCAGGTACGAGTTCTCGTTGCTGAAGCGAAGCACCTGCAAGAAACAATACATGATAGGTAGGAGACAATAGAATTAGAGTCAAGGTCACGACGGTGTACAACCAAACTACTGCGGTAGCATTTGTACCAGCGAGTTTCTGGAGAGGTTCAAGCGGGTGTTGTGCGCGTGCGTGCGGTCAGAAGCCGCGAGCGCTTCCTCGACCGTGACTGCGAGCTTCTTGGCACCGCCAGCACTCGACGCAGACGCTTCAGCTTCTATGGGAACACACATATACGCACACAGAGACACAAACTTATCAACACCTCTATCCACATTTTTCGGTCTGAGCGCTCGGTCCAATACGTACGCTTGGGTCGCTGCTGCTGCTGGTGTCTCGCCTGATGCCTCGAGCGCGTGATCTTCTGCTGCGCTCGACTGCGCGCCGTCGGGCCGAGACCAACCGCGCGCAGCGCCTTCGCCGCCGTTCTCACCAGCGAACTGGGCGACACGGCAGCACCTCCCGAGGCGGCGTTCGCAGCCGCAGTCGTGGACGTCGTCAGCGTCGTCGCCGCTTGTCTGGAGCTGCTGCTGCTGGTGCTGCTGCTCTTGAAGCGCAGCGGGCGGGCGGAGCTCATCGCCAGCTTGGCAGCGGGCCGCGTCATCGCCAACATGCTCATCATGGTACCTTACGAGACGCTTCGCTTGGCTGCTTTTCCCCTTGTCGCTCGCTCGTTCGCTCGTTCGCTCGTGTGTGTAGATCGCCTCCCGAGGCACGCGCCACTCACTCACTCGCTGTCTCGCTTTCGCCGAACTGCAATCAGGACTCACTCACAAGCGAATAGCTCCCTGTTTTCCAATTGGCTTGCCTGGCTGCTTGGGTGACAGCCAGAGAGACTCTGCTAAGTACGATCGATCTGCATCTTTATTCGATTCCGGCTCGATTAAGTACGAGGATCAGCTTCAGAGTACGTACAGTGCGCTTCCAGTTAAGTTTCGAAGTGTGGATGTTGGAGGAAAGGTCATCTGTTAATTGCCTTTTATTTGGCATAAATGGATTGATCTAGGTAGTTTGCCTTCATTTTCGCTAATGAAGGAAACACACAAAACCCTCTAAATTTACATACACCAGATATCAAAGGTTAACAAGTAAATTCGAATCCCGCACACACTCTTGCATCCACTTTGGCGCCAAGGCCAAAAAAGTCAACAACACAAACAAAAGGGAAACCAGGGGAAAGGGACGAACGCCAATCCAAGCTCCATCCATGCGCGCGGTGACCGACTTCCTGCTGCCGGAGCTGCTAAGGCTGCTCTCAGACACGCCGCCCGTCGACCCGTACGCGAGCGAGGAGAGCGAGTCCCAGAGCCAGTCGCAGTCGCAGTCTCAGTCCCAGTCGGAGAGCCAAGCGCGCGGCAGCGGTGGCGTGAACGCTGCTGCTCTTCTGCAGACCCAACCACGCGTCATGACGGTGCGCGATACGAATCCGCCCGCGCAGATGATCACGGTCGTGGACCGCAGCTTCGCGATCGACGCGTTTCTTCCACAGCAAGTGATCGCCGCACAGGTGCCGAAGAAGAATGGCTTCGCGCAGCTCTCGGCGCTGCGTGGCAGTCTGATTCGCATCGAGAAGTACCATTTTTCGACCCCGCAGCGCTGCGAAGCCGCGCGTGCGAAGCAGTCGATGTCGCGAGAGCAGGCGCGGATCTGCCTTTGGGTATGTTGCTATGCGTTCTTGTTGTTGCTATGTGCTGCTGTTTTCTAGATCGGAATTAAATAGGCTCACTGATGCTGCTCGTTTGCTGTGTGTGCAGGTTGATGAGATCACCGTGATTGATGCGGGTCTTTCTGTCAACTCCATGCCGCATATCGACGAAAACGCGCGCATCGCAGCGCTCCTGCAAGAACTCAATGACGATCAACTGAGTATGCGCCTCACGGTGCGGCAGGGGCTCCCGCCTCTTTCAAATACTCATCCTAGTGTTGAGCAATTCGGTGACAACCACCCGCTGGAAGACGAAGATTGCATCATCCCTGAAGACCAGGAAGCGCAGTTGGAGGCACAAGATGGGTGGGGCGTTCCCACAGAGAAGCAGAAGAGCGATTCCCAGCTGATCGCAGAGAATGGCTCGGAACCCGAGTCGCAAGGTTTGGGAACACAGCTCTCGCCAGCTCTTCTGTCGAAGGCGGTACCAGTACGAGTCGAAGCAACCAATCAGTCCCAAGAGGACGATGATGAGTCCATTTCTGATTCGCAGGGATTCCATTTCCAAGAGGAGAACATTGAGAAGGCGTTTGTTCAGTGCAGCGACACGGAGAGCGATGTGGAGAGTAGTAGCAGCAGTGACCATGGTGGCAGTCGAGAAAGTGCGACAGTGAAATCGAGTCAAAGTGCGCGAACCGCCACATCAGCTACCAAAACCAGCGAGGCCTCTGCTCAAGTCCAGCCAAACCGAAGCTCATCCAAGGACACTGCGGTAAAGCACCGATCGCCGTTCAAAGTGAAGAAGAAAGCGCGACCTTCGCAGCAAAGCTCGCAATCGGATGCTGACGTTACGCGTGATTCGAATGAGCAGTTGATTGGTGCGAGTCAAGAGGAAGTTGCCATCACAGATCCTATTGGCGGTGATGGTTTTCCTCAAACGCAGGCGCAGGACTCTCGCGAAGGTTTCGCAGACGCTGACGACTCGTCCACGGACCCGAATGAATCGCAGACGCAGATGTCACAGGAGGCTAAAAATCAGGACGGCAACACAACGCGCCAAGTGCGAGTGGTGGTGATGAATTCTGCTCTGGGAACGCTAAAGCACGGGAAGGAGGCGGTCGCATTTGATGAGGCTGATCAAGAGCGTGAAGCGGGACATTTGTCTCAACAGCCAAACTCACTTGACGACCAGAGTCAGAGCGCGAGCAGTAGCATCCTTTTCAGCGCCGCGGACTTGCAACATGGATTTCTCACGCAAGCGCCAGACGCGGATAGCCAGAATGAACCGAACGCCACTGAGAGAGAAGGCGATGACGAGAGCCAGACTGAGGGAGGTGACTCGTTCTTGCCAATGGACGTGGACCTCTGGCATACGCAGCCGAATGAGGAGAGTCAAGCGTTTGGCTTTGAGTCGTCTGGAAACTTGAACAGTCAAAGCCAGAATGAACACGAGGACGGTGGGCGACCCATCAGCTCTTTCGTCAACGCTGAGCCTGCGGAATCCCTTCAGCGCATCGAAGAAGCCACTGAAGAGCCTGAGTTTGGTGCCGGTGAATCATTCGCAGATGAGCAAGAGAACCGCAAATTACAGCACCACAATCAATCCCAACCTGAGAGTGACGATCATCAGCTGTCGGAAAATCTGTTGTCGCCGAAAGTGGCGTCGAAGCAACAAGCACGAGATTTGCCGAAACCAAAAGCAAGTTTGCAGTCCGATCAACCCGCAACGAAATCTCGAGATCGTTCGGAGCCTGGCACACCCGCGAGCTCGAAACCTTCATCCATTCTGGATGGGCTCAGCCAGGTTGATCCTGCACGTGGCGGCAAGGTGTCTCCTAGCTCGACTGGGCTTTCCAGTCAGAAAGGCAGTCAAAAGCGACCTCTTGGTTCAATGACTTCAACTGGTAACGGTGACCCTCAACCAACTACCGCAGCAGCAGCAGAAGCAGGAGCGATTTTGAGCTCTAGTGTGATGAGGCAGCGAAAAGCACTGCGCAGAACGGAGAAATCGTCACCACATCAGTCGGATAAAGGAAAAGCGCCAGTGCCGTCGAGTGTTGCTGTGGACAAGATCAATAGAAACTCCTTCTTCAACGGAGTACCGCTCTCGATTTTGCAGCGAGTGCATCAACTTCAGGATGAGCCCCCAGCGACAACAAGTAGAGACAGCAACCTCAGTAGCAGCGGCAGTGGCGTAGAACCCAGATCACTGCGTACAGTGCTGAATCAGCTGCAGCACAACGCGTCGCAACGATCCACTGGCATTTCTTCGCGAAGAAGAGACAACTCGTCGAGCCCAAGCACTACTTCTCAGTCTTGCCTTCGCCCTTCGAAGCGATACGAGCACATGTTCCCGCCATTCCGCATGGACGACCTGAACAAGATGATCTTGAAGAAATTCGGTAAATCCAAGTAATCCCAGTCGAGTAGCCTTGGAATGGAGCAAGTCTGGTGGATATGCGCCTCCACGATTTGGTAACAGAGGTGAGTCTTGCATCTTCAACTTCACGTATTTTCTGCACAGGTCACAGATATCCATTCTCGCCAAGCATACTTGGCGCCAGTTCTGATTTACGTTCTTCTGCATGTCAAAAACTACAGGTCGTGGTGCCAAAATCGTGCAGGCTGCAGCTGAGCGATAATCCCGGCTATCAATATGAAAGGCAAAAAAGGACACAGGTGCGCGCTTCAAATTATCCACGTGCTCTCTCTGTATTTGATTCCCACGCTTGTCTGCTTCGCTCAGTTCTAGTCCAAGCGCTCAACGCAAAAGCTTCCCTGTGCAGGGTCATTTAGCGGCGCAATGGACAGCATCTTGGAGAGGCTGTGGGCATTCGCGAACAACGATATCGAGGCATCTTCCCAGTCGGCAGCATCGTCTACGAGCGTACACTTGAAAGAAGAACTCGTTGCAGAAGCACAGGCGCTGTGGAGAACGCTTGAGACGCTCTTGGCGACACTGCGCACTCAGGACCTGAGCGTCGGTGATCCAGTGTTCGTCAAGCTGCTTTCCTGTATTCGCACAGTGCTCAGCGATCCCGAGTACTGGCGCGTACACGCTGTGGACAAGCACGACAAGGGTGTCTACGTGTATGTGAACCGGGTCATTGTGAAGCTTGGATGCCGAGGAGAACGCGAGCGTGAAGCTCTCGTGCGCGACGGGCTCGTGGAGCTGCTCGTGGCTTCGATGCGCAACCAGTGCGACTCGACGATTGCTGCTGGGTCAATGATTCAAGTGCTGCAGACTCTGGCATTTGATGCCAAGAATCGCCAAACGCTCGATACCGCAGAGTCGATGCCTTTCTGCCTCTCACTGATGAAGAATCACCCGCGTGACGTGCGTGTGCAGGTGTTTGGCTGCAAATTCCTGCAGCTGATGGTCTACGAAGAAGAGTGCAAGTTGAAAATGACGCGCTATGGTGCGATGTACGTTGTCCTCAATGCGCTGCGACGATTTCCGAACGACCCTCAATTGAGTGTCAGCGCACTTGACCTCATCTATTTCTTGAGCATGGAGCTCGAGAGCGCGATGCCCACCGAGAAAGAGTTTCTCTCGACGATGGAGGAAATTGTCGAGAGCGTGCTCAAGACCATGCGCGTCCACAACCAAGTCGAGCAAGTACAAACCAATGGGCTGGCGACACTTAACTGTTTTGTGTCCAACGCACAGGCAAAGCGGATGATGTGCGCCAAGAGCATCTGGGAGCTCGTACTTGGAGCTTTGGATCACTGTAGTGATGGCGAAGGTGACACAACAACTGACACCATCGATTTCCTCGAAGCGCTTCTCTCGGACCCCATCACGTTCGACACTGTCGAGTACACTCTGAAGGCGCCGTCGATCAATGATCGTACAAAATCGGGGTAAGTCGTGATGCCATGTGGAGTACAAATTGCTAGGCTGACCCTCGTTTTGTGAATGTGATGCGTTATGCTCTTGCAGAACCATTCAGACTTTGAAAGCGTTAAAGATGAAGCTCGAGTCTATGCGGAGCGTGGAGAAGAAACAGAATGAAGTGCGCTATATCACGGGCCGCCTTCAGTGTCTGATCGATCCAAGAAACCCAAGCAATGTAACTGAAAGTACCACAAGAGCTGAAGCGCAGTCAATCCAAGCCAATCGTCTGCGTCCTCCACCAGAGAGTGATTTCGGGGTCTACCAGCAACAAACCTCAGGGAACGGCAGTAGCAGCAGATACGTGTTGCCAGAAGATGACGAGAGCGAAATCCCGCTCGTAGCAATCGCGGAAACGCTGCATCATTATTCGCCCACAAGAACAGCAGATACGGAAACGACGAATCCTGCTGCGGCACCCAACACTCTTGATGACGAGTATGCGGAAGCTCACGACTTTGGTGGCGACGATACCAAGTTGAACCGTGGCAACTCCGTGGGTAACAGCAGTGTCCAGGGTCTGGCTCTGCTGGAGAGCGATTCATCGCGGTTCCTCGACGACCTGGCACTGGACTCAGACGCTGGTGGGTACTTTGAAAAGTTCCTCCGCGACGTGGACGAGAAGTTCAAGCCTTCTCATGCAGCGAGTGAGCAGAAGAAATCGACGACGCCAGACCATTCCAGCCCTTTTTCCCTCAGATTAAGTCAGTCGAAGAGCACGCAGTGGAGTCGATTCTGTCGACTACTGCATCGAGAGAAAGCGCAAAGAGCCATTCTCCAAGTACTGATGTGGCTCGAGAGCACCATCGTCAGCTACAGCAGCAGCAGACTAATACTATCGATGCAATGCGAAGCTTCCATCCCAAATCTGGAGGGATGGAGAACACTTCTGGTCAACAAAACAGACATTCAGGCAGTTCTACCAGCAGCAGCACCAACATGTGGCGTGAGCTCTACGAAAGCAGCTCTGAAGAGATCAAAGCGCTCAAGGCGGAGTACCACAACCTGCAAGAGAACTTCAAGCTCGTGTCTCGACGCGCGAAAGAGCAGTCAAAGCTGCTGAATTTGCAGAACAGTCGGATCAAGAATCACATGGAAGTGCATCAGCAAGTGTTAGACCAAGTGCGTTCTCTCGAAGAAGCGCTTGCAGAAGCGAATCGCAAGTACCAAGTCGAACGAGAGCTGCGCAATGCGGAGGTCGCGCAATCCGAAAAGATCTCGATGGCGCTGCACGAAGCGACGAAAGAGATCAAAGCGCTCAGCTCGCAAAACTCGAGCGCGTCGCGGGAGCTCATGCACAAAGAGAAGCTGCGCGTCGACTACCAGCAAAAGACTTCGGAGATCAAACACTTGAAGGAGAAAATCGAGCTGGAGCGAGACGACGCAGTCATCCAAGCGCAAACGATTCGATTCGAAAAGGTTTGTCTCCACAGTTCTACAAGATTGGTTCACATAACTGCTCATCTTATGCTAACTGTCGTTTTTGGTAAATTTGTAGCTTGAACTCTGTCGGCAGCTTGATGACTGTCGGAGAGAAGGCGTCGAGGCGCTCTTGATGCGAGAAGAAGACGTGAACGCGCCGAAACCCCGGGTCTTCTCTGAGGTTGGGCGATCGTCCATGTCCTCTCCATCGAGGACGTCGACGCGAGGGAGGGCTGCAGTGTCCTTTGCAGGAAAGCAAGTTGGTAACATGGATCAATTACGCAGGAGCTCAACTTGCAGTCCTTTCGCTGTGCAACCCACCGACACCTCATCACGATCCTTCAGCACCTACGGAGGGCATGGTAGTCCGCGAAAAGCGAGTGTGTTTGGCAGTTTAGAGACGAGCGACGCAAATGCAGACCCCGAGACAATCGAGCGTGAAGACATCGGTACGTGCCTCAATCTTGTCGAAACACGAAATTCCTCCGATTAAATTTCTGAATGCGCTTTTGGTTTCCTGCAGAGTCCAGTTTGAAGACCATTTCCGAGTCCATGGACACTTCCTTGGATGGCAGCGGCGTGCACATTGCTACTGTCCGACGGTTCTTCCTGGAGAGCGGGATCGTTCAAACTCCAATTGTGGCGGCTGACGTGGATGTGATTCTTTCAAAAGTGCTCAGCCAGGCGCAGGAGAATCGCAGGAAAGTGGTGGTCCGGAAAGACTACGCGTTTGCACAAGCTGCACCGCCGTCACAGGCGAATGAAGCAAAGACATTCTGCTATTTCGACCAAGACAGCTTTAACGAAGCATTGACGCTCGTGGGCATGAAGCGCTTTCCGAGATTCGACGTCAAGCGCGTGCTGCAGACGATCGTCGCTGAGTATTTGCATCCGATCCAGAGACGCATGCGTGCGAACAGTATGCTGCAGGCGTGTGCCGCAAGTACCAGTGGAAACAGTGCGACAACTACAAACCAGCCTTCTTCATTTAGCAGTTCGTCTGGTCGACGGAATAGCTCAATGTATTCCATCAATGGGGGCGGTGGTGCCTCGTTCTGTGGGAGTCCAGGAGCGAGCTCGCCGTCGTTCGTGTGCGCTGCCGTGATGCGAGCAATTCTCGATGGCTTGGCGCTTCACATTGGACACGGCAATGAGGAGCAGCGTCTTCCAGGGACTGACAGCGACGACGATGCCCGAAGCCATCATTCGTTCACATCTGAACGCAGTCGCACACACAAGCGCGAGGAGGTCGTGTACTCAATGCTGGAGATGCACAGTATCCTGGCTCGAGAACAAAAGCCGCTGGGCACGATCTGCGAGTTCTATAGTGCGATTCACCACCACCAGAACACTCTGGGGCGAGACGAGCTGCTGGGCATCAGCTTTGAGCTCTTGCTCAACTTCGCGATGGACTTTGAGATTATCCCGTCGTTCATGGACCGCGTAAGTCTCAAGCACCTGTACTCGGAGGTCTCGGGCTTCATCAAGTCGTACTGTCGATGCACAAGAAGTTTCCGCACGCGACGGACACAGAGACGCTCAAGAAAGTGGCGTTCTCGATGGTGCTCGCGAGGGTCGCGATCGAGCTCTTCAGCACAAAAGTGGACTACGAGACCCCGGAGAAGCAGATCACGGGGCTGCTCCAGTGGCTCGACAACTCGGCTGGACGCGAGAAGATCATGCGCAAGACCACACTGCCGCTCGTGATCAAGTTTTCCAGAAAGCTCTACGTGCTCAAGATGTGAGACGACTGGGTAGCAAGCCCATCCCTTCTGCGAACGTCAGGTAATTTATAAACAAACCAGTTTTGACTACACTTGCCAGATTCTGCTCAGGTGGATACAAGCATATCTCCAATGCACTGGTTGCCTTTCTCAAACACCTTCACGTCTCTCATCTTTTGAGAGGAACCAGGGCCCTAAGGCTCACTTACGCACTCTCGTGCTGTTCACCACGAAGCTCGCCTCGTCAACCGCTTGAAGCAACTTCCTCTGGGCACGCTGGAACGCCTTGAGCACCGACTTCTCAAAGCACACAAACACGAGTTTCGCACGAAAGTCCCACTCAAGCATCACATCGCGAGCAACACGCAGTGCGATTTTCGCCGCGTTCTTCACCGGGAACCGCAGTCTTCCGGTCGAGATTGACACGATCGCAGCGCAGTTCACCACGATGTTGTCGTCAATCGCCAGGAGCGCATTGCAGTACGTTTGATAAAGCAGTTCATCGCGGTTTGGGAGGCTCATGGACGGTCCCACGCAGTGTGCGAGCAAGCTCACACCAGCCTTGAAGCTCGGAGTGCTGCGCACCTGTCCGCAGGTCGCGAGTTCCCACTTGATACGCTGGCGCTTGATAAACGCGTCCAGTTGCGGACATGGGCTTTTCTCTATCGAATGTATCTATTCGGTATTTTGTCTACTATTTACGTATTTAGTCTGCTTGTGTTTGATAAATTACGTACGAAGCCTAATGAAGGAATGCAGTTTTCAGCCAATGAATCAGCATCACGAGCAATCATTATAGCCAATGAGAGAGATGTGTCCGTGCAACAACACAAAATGTCCACAGCTTCGTTTTGACTTGTCACGGTGACAGTGACAGTCACCGTGTGCGTGCAGCTCTTGCTGCATGTGGCTTCAAACGAGCAACCATTTTAATAAAAGGCCAGGCATCATCATGGAAGAGCCGCAATGCGTTGCACGGTTTGCTTGCAACAAACAGCACCATCGAATACCAATACCGAGCAAACGGCTTATTCGGCTTCACTCGCAAAGCGTCGAACTGGTGATCAGAGAGAGATTGTCCACATCTCCTGTTCATTCGCTCAAGAAATCCAAGCTTATCGACAGCTTCCCATTTTGGGACCAGCAGGATCTTTCTTTGGTCGGTCGATGCAATCCGATGAGCTTCTTTCTCATCCTTGCGGAAGAACAAGAAGAGGTCCAACACCTTCGTGTCGTCCAGAGAGCGAACTCCGACGCGATCGCTCTCGCCTGCTCCACGTCCATCATTTCAGATCGTCCACGCAATTTTGTCGCAGCAGCATGTGGCATCGAGAGTCCGTATCGACAGGTTTATTAAAAGAACGAAGCTTAAATGTGTCTATTTAAAGAGTTCAAGTCACTATAAGCAGGCTAGTAAAGTGACAGCTTCTGCACATTTTGAGACAGCAATTGGACAGAGTCCCACCGTGCTGGCTTGCTGCTCTCTTTGCCGATCGCACCCCTAGTTGTGCAACAAATATCGAAAGTTGTATATTATTTAGAAATCAGTTTCCAAATGCGGACTGCCAAAACCGGGTGTTGATGATGGGGAAGCGATCACTGACGTTGGCTTCAGATGAGTGTCATCAAAATGGACCTTTCATAACAGGATGTCACCTTCATCACTACTAAAGTCCTGTATTAAAGATGATACAATGTCGTCTTTCGCAAAATCAACAACGTTTCGAAAGGTATATGTTTGTTTAAAAGGGCAATATAAATGAGCGACCTTTCTGATCCCAATTGCGCCGCTCACCGTCAGTCGCGCATGCAACATGCTCGGTGTCTGTTTGTCTTTGAGAGAGAGAGAGCGAGAGAGCAGGCGCAACCGCCAACAACACCAACTCCACCCAACGCCAGGTCAGAGATATGCCTCCTCTCCTCCAGGCCACGACCGCTCCATTCGCGATTGTGCGCAGCGCAGAAGATTAAAAGACAGACCCGCCCGCTTCCGTTTGCTCGCTATTGACAGATAGCTTCCCAGCAAACACAGCAAGCAGCAGCATCCCGTGAGCTCTCTCTTCTCGTATCCTCCGGTCGCTCAAACAGATCCTCCAATTCTCACAGACACACGCGCTCCTCACAAGCGACAGAACAGCATGCAGCAGCAGCACTCCGTCATTTCTCCGCGCGCGCGCCAACCCGTCGGCGGCTTTGCTTCGACACCTGCCGCCGCGGCTGCGTCCTACGACGACAACGACCACCGTTTGGAGCACATCGTGATGGACATCGATACGAACCACAACAGCAGCAGCAGTCTGAAGGCGACGGCGGTGTCGATGAAGATCAAGAAGCAGCTCAGCGGCGAAGGCGAGATGGACGATGACGAGCACACGACCGAGCGAAGCACGTTGCTGACTGTGAACGACTCCTCCTCCAATCCGGCGGTGCGAGGCAAAGAGCTGCACAAGAGCGAGGCATCATCATCCTCTGAGGCGAAGGCGGCGGCGCAGAAGACGAGCTACGTCGCGCCGCAGACCGTGATCTTCTGGCTCAGCATGTGGTTCATCCAGAACATCGGCGTGACCTTCTGGAACAAGAAGGCGCTCAACGTCATCCGCCTCCCAGTCACGGTGCGTTTCATCATGTCTTTGGTGTGACCTCTTTGTTTACATGGCGCGCCTTTTTACTAACCATGCTCTTGATGCCGATCTCCCCAATAGCTCACGTTCGTGCACATGGTCTGCAACACGATCGGCGCGTGCCTGTACATTTACGCATACCGCGGCATCGAGCGCAAGCCGCTCAAGCCCGGCCAGCAGTCGCTCATGGTGTACTTCTCACTCATCTTCGTGAGCAACATCATCACGGGCAACTGGAGCTTGGGGATCGTGTCCATCACGTTCAACCAGGTGATGCGCGCGCTCGTACCGGGCGTCGTCGTGGGGCTGAGCATGCTGATCCTCGGCAAGTCGTACTCGAAAGAGCGCAAGCTCTGCCTCGTGCCGGTCGCGTGCGGCGTCTACTTGGCGTGCACGGGCGACAAGACGTGCACGTTCCTCGGGCTGCTCATCACGCTCGCGGCCGTGCTCTTCGCGGGACTCAAGGTCGTGCTCTCGAACAAGTTCCTGAGCGGCGACCTGAAGCTGCACCCCGTGGACCTGATCCTGCACCAGGCGCCGCTCTCCGCGGTCTGGTGCCTCATCGCGATGGTCGCGTCGGGCGAGTGGCAGATCCTCATGAACAACTGGGACCGCCTGCCAGCGCTCTCGACGTGGTACGTTGTCACGGGTGTCATCAGCTTTCTGCTCAACGTCACGAGCTTCTACGCGAACAAAGTGACGTCGCCCGTGACGCTCTGCGTCTGCGGCAACATGAAGCAGATCTTCGTGATCACGCTCTCGATCGTCATCAACCACGACGTGATCACCAACCAGAAGCTCTTCGGCATCTGCGTCGTCACCGTGGGCGGCGCCGCCTACGCGTACATCTCGAACAAGGAGATGAACCGCGCGTCCGTGCCCGTGCGACCGCAGCACGCCAAGAGCCAAGTGTGAGTAGAGTACGTACCATCAAGCGACAGATACGCATCACACATATTTACATAACGTTACCCACACAATTTGAGAATGCCTTGCTTCATACAGTAAGTATCCTTGCAATTATCGCATCAAACCTGAAAGAAACACGTTGGTTTGGACATCATCTTGGCTCGCAAATGTAGAGACAGTGGTAGGATCACTGAGGCTTACCTACCTTACACGCCCGCGAGTCGCTCGTAGCCTGACTGCGAGGGCGAGTCGCGCACGATATCCTTGTGGAGAATCACGACGAGCGCCACGAACGCAAACACGAGCGGCACGAGCACGAGCGGCGTGGAGCGGTAGCCGCCGCCACCAATGACACTGCTCTGCTTCGCGACAACTGCTTCACTCTCCACTGGCTGCTGGAGTTCAGCGACAGCGACAGACTCCGACTCGGACAGCCACTTCTCCAGATAGAACATGATCGCTTCGCGCTGCTTCTTCAGCGGTTCGGGGGTGTTCGGGTCCGCTCGCAGGTCGCCGCAGTGGCCGCAGAGGTCGCACTGCGCCAGGTTCGCGACCTCATCCTCGGAGAGCGACTTGAGCACGGAGGCACGCTGCCACGGATCGTCGCCGCCGTTCGAAAAGAAGATCTTGTGGCCCTGCGGCTTGTTGCCGCCGTAGAGCTTCTTGATCGCCGCCACGCCCTTGGACGGGTTCACGACGTCGCCAAACACGGCCTGGCACTGCTGCTCGTGGTAGTCCAAGTCCACAATCGACGACCGCAGACTGCTTTCCTTGGGGGCGATCTGGAAATACGCCAGCTGGTAGCACTTCTGCCATCTCCACGAGCGCACATCGTTCCAGCGGCTCTTGTCACTGATCAGGCAGTTCGTGTCGTAGAAACAGCCGCTGCCGAACTCCTTCCCGTACATCGCGATCGTGAACTTTGCAAACTCTTCCGTGAGCGACAGCTTCTTCTCGTACGCGCCGATCATGGAGTCGCACACGACGTTCTTGTGGCCGTACTGCACTGCCATTGCCGCCGAGTCGGCGATCATGTAGTGGAAGTCCGCATCGCAGAGGTCTTGCGCACCTAGGAGCGCCTTCACGTGCGTCGCATTGCCGTTCTTGATCTGCTCCTCGAACGCCGCAGTCGTCTTGCGGAGCACGTCCGCGCATTTCTCACCCGCAGAGAGTGCGACTTGCTCATCAAACTCGTGGAATTTGTACACCGGCTCCACAACGCCCGAGGACGAAAGCGACGCGACAGTCGTGTCTGGGTACGCGATGCGGAACCACGCCGAGAGCGCGCCTGGGTACGAGCCTCCGATCGCGATCCACTTGTTGTTGGCGCTCGGCAGCGTCTTCTGGTACGACTCCTTGAAGTGCTTGAGGTCCGCGAGCGCCTGCTGCACCGTCAGGTACTGGTAGTTCTCGGTCTCGAGGTTCCCATTTGGGATGCTCTTGCCATAGAAGCGGTGTTCCAGAGCCAGGATCTACAATCGCAAACAAGCAAGCACCAAGTGGTCGTTAGGGTTGCTAGACAACACACGACATGCTCATGCACAACCACATCATAATCAACACATTCAAATACTTACCTTTGCGCCAAACTTCTCTGCGAGCACTTGCACATAGCCCGCAGGGGCGTTGGTCAGCGCACCTTCGCCGCCAATGTACAGGATCACGGGTCCGTTCGGCTTGTTCCAGAACGTGTTGACTTCGTAGTAGCGCTGCTGGTACGTCGTGTTCACAGCCGCCGCCTCATCGCTAGTGCTAGCAGAGGTGAAATGGTCGACCTGTTGCGTGAACCAGAGCTCGGGGGCGTTCACCTGGAAGAGCATCTGGTTCTGCGCCTGGATGGTCTTCCACAGCTGCCCGCCCTTCGCATACTCGGGGAAGATGATGGACGCGTCGGCGCCGCCACCGCTGCTGCTGCTAGTGCTACTGAAGCAGCAGAGCGCGGCGAGCGCCAGGAGACTCGACAGAGTGGAGCGCGTCTTCATGGGGGGTTGATCTTCTTATTCGTCTCGCTCGTCTACAGCCACTCGTGCGCTTGGTCGCTTTGTCGCTTGGTCGCTTGGTCACTTGGGCGGGAATCGGAGACTGGCGGTTGCATTGCATTGCATGTGGATGAAGTGATGATGTGCGATCAAGTTGCGCAGGAAAGTGCGAAAGATCTGATTACGAGTCTGCAATTGGCTGAAAAGAGTGCTTCAACATTCTTTTTGTCTGTTTTCATTGGCTATAATTTTCTTTAAATGCCATCCATTGGACAGAAAATACTGAAAACTTATTTGTAGTAAATGACAAATAGTAGTCTATAAGTATAATACAAATGAAACTGATTGATTACATTGGAAAGTAAACACAAAACGCTGTCTTGGTTCAATCATGGGATTGCTTCTTTGTGTCTTGAACAGTACTGTACTGAGTGCGCGCTCATGGTTTTTTCTGCGCGGTCTTTTTGGTTGGGGCGGGTGGGCAGATTGGAGCAAGTAGTTCATTCCCCCCAAGACGAGAGACGCCGCGCGAGTTGCCGCCGTCAACGCTCCGCCATTTCCCAGCCGCACGCAGACGCCAAGCCACAGAGAGATAGGAGCACCGGCTGCACACTCATACTCGACTGCTGCTGCTGAAAATCTAGGCAATCGCTCGCTTGCTGCTTCCGAAAGACCAGCGACCACCCGCACTCGAAAAGATTTCCTGGTTGGCGGAGTGCTGCTGTCGCTGTTGTTGTTGCGCGACGCTTGCTTGCCGCAGGACTGCGAGAGTGAGAAAGGGAAAAGCTGAGAGACGGAGAAGCACGCAATTACACACACACACACACTCGCGCGCGTAGTGTGAGCAGCAACAGAGCAGACAAGCATGGAGGCGTTGAACAAGAACATCCTGCTGGTACGATGGCTTCATTGTATTGGACACCGCGTGCAGAAGTATTGCGGGTTGAATATTTATGGAACTAACGTTGCTTGTACGCAATGGTGTTGTGCAGGCGGGCGAAGTGATCGCGGACAAGTGGAAGATCGTGGAGAAAATCGGCGAAGGCACGTTCAGTCAGATCTACTTGGCGTTCTCACTGCACGACAACAAGCGCGTGGCGGTGAAAGTCGAAGCGCCGAGCTCGCTCAAGCCCGTGCTCGAGTGGGAGAGCTCGATCCTCAAGAGTCTGCAGGACTGCGACCACGTGTGTCGGTACTTTTACCACGGCAAGCACGCCGAGAGCACCGTGCTGGTCATGGAGCTGCTTGGGGAGAGCATGTCAATGCTGCGCGTCACGCCCGACGCGATCCACGGCGTGCCGCTGTCGAGATGCGTATCCGTCGGCCTCGAGGTACTTTATACAGACTACTGCTTGCCTTTGTGTGGAGTGCAGTATTCAAATCCTAACGGTGCCTTCTTGGTTGGGCTGGATGCAGATGTTAGATTGTATAGAAGCGTTCCACAAGCACGGATACGTGCATCGCGACATCAAGGCGTCCAACTTTGCGATGGCGGACTCGACGAACCCAGCAAAACGGTAGTGTACCTACGTAATGTGTTCTTGCACCTGTGGGTTGGCAGTCACTCACTTTGCCTTGCCACAATATTGTTCTATGTGATTTGTGTTACAGGAAGTATTTTATCATTGATTTCGGACTGTCGCGCCAGCATATCGGAGAGGACAAGAAAGTGATCCCTGCACGCCCGCAGGCCGAGTTCCGCGGCACGTCGATGTATGCGTCGCTGAGCTCGCACAGACGCCAGGAGCTCGGTCCAAAGGACGATCTCTGGTCGTGGTTCTACTTGGTGATGGACTTCATGCGCGGCGAGCTGCCGTGGGCCACGGACGCGCAAAAGAAGAACCGCCAGACGGTGCTGAATCTGAAAGAGTACTACACGGAGAAGTGCCCGTCGCTGTTGGTGGAAGGACTCATTGGCGCATCACACTTGGTCGTGATCATGAAGTACTTGCAGTCGCTCAAGTACGAAGATTTCCCAGATTACGATCTGCTGCGACGCAAGCTCAAGCGCGTGGAGACGGGCTCAAAAGAAGAAGACACGATGGAGCTCTGGAACGCGATCGAATCCGAGCGCGAGCGTGCGTTGCAGTGGGCGATGCGAGGAAAAGACGCAGTGGTGAAAAACACGCCGCATTCGGTACTCGAGACCTTGCTGGCGGTTGCGAAGAAGTTCAACACGTTCTTTGGCGTGGTAGATCTGACTGCAGAAGAGCGGGTGGAAGTCCAGGAGGTCGTGTACCAGATCGAGAAGAAGATTCGCGAGACGGCGCACGAGCTCGCCCCGCCGCCGATCCAGAGTTTTGTGAAACGTCGGCTGTCGGAGCAGAAAGTTCGAAGCGATGCGTTGCGCAGGCGACGAGAGCGCGATTTCCAGATTCGGCAGTCGCTGGAGCAGAAAGCGCGACGTCAGAACGGGGTACAACCAACGAATGGCTCAGCGCCAGCAGCGAATGGAGGGCAACCTCCGACGATGGGAGCAGCATCTGTGAAGGCACCGGAGCTCGGTAAGATTGCCGATCACAGGTCGGAAGACAGCTCCATGGAGATGTCGGACGGAGAGGAAACCGCGACACCGCCACAGATGCAAAAGGCGCTTCTTCTCCCGAGTGAACATTCGAGTGGTCCGACAGTGTTTCAGAAACCTCCTCCACCGCCGCCAAGACTCCCCCCACAGCACTGGAGCTCGGCGAACAAACAGCAACCGTTCACTTCGTCACCCCGACCACCACCGCCGCTTCCCCCGGGTTCGCGAAATGGTTCCTACCACCACCAGGGTCAACCTCCTCCGCCGCTCCCACCAGGACCAGGATATCCACCAACAGGTGCATCGTTCGTGCCCCCGCTTCCCCCTCCGCTGCCGCCGACTGCAACAACAACGTACAATTCTGGTCCGAGCGGAAATGGGTGGGGGCAGTCGACACCAGAGCTGGAGCGTCGCTCCTCCTACGACCGCAATGGCGGCAGCAGCAGTTACCAGCAGCATTCAGGCTCGTCTTCGCACGACCGACGTGATCGCGAGCATGAACCCAGTCATCACCACAAAGAGCGCAGCCGACATGGTCGCCGCTCGCCGTCCCGCGAGCGCAAACACCGAAGCTCGCGCAAAAAGAGATCCGTTTCTCGGTCGTCGTCCCGCTCGCGTTCGCGCTCTCACTCTCGATCCAGATCACAGTCGCGCTCTCGCTCCCGCTCCAGCTCGCGATCCCGCTCGCACTCACCAGTTCACTCTAGTAAACGCAGTCACGGTCGTGAACGCAGCCGCCACCGTCGATCGCGCTCGAGATCATCTTCGCAGTCGAGATCTCGTTCGCCGCGCCGCTCCTCGAGCTCTCGCCACCGCTCCCGATCCAAGGACCACCACCACCACCACCACCACCACCATCGTTCGTCGAACTCACACAGCAAGAGATCGAAGGATGAGGACGAGAAGCATCGTAGCCGCGACGAGCATCGTGACCAGCCGCAGCAGCAGAACAAGTTTCGTGACGGCAATGGCTCTCGTCGACAGTCACGATGGCAACCAAAGTGAAGTGGAATGAATGACCGATCGCACAAGCAGGCAATGCAGTGGAATGAACGTTCGAGGCAAAAAGAAGACGACCGACCTCTTGCGGAATGTGTACGTGCGTGAGTGTGCCACGAACGAACGGTACATGGGAATTGTGAATGATCTTTGACCACCTAACAAATAACGTGCATCGACTGATCTGAGGATTACCGTTTTCCAATTAGCGTGTCCTCTGTGGTTGTGACGTGATTGTGAGTCCTCGAGTCCTCGCGGGTGCTCGTGGGTGTGAGTTTTGTCGAGAGTTTTTCATAAGAGGGTGAAGACAATTTGCGTTTCTAATTCGGCTCACGTATTTCTGGTCTGAGGTGGGACGGCCGACAACAGCGCTAACAGCTCAGCCAGCTCAGCAGCACGTCCGACGGATGGATTGAGCTAACATTGGCGCGCTCAGTTCGTGATCAGCAAACCAGCAGTTCTTCCCTCCAACAAACTCGTCGGACTGTCTGCAGAAGTGATGAGTTTCCGATGGATCACTCAATTCCATAGTGGGAGACAGAGTGCAGCCGTGAAACCTGGCAGAGTGGTGGAGCTCGAACCAGCAGCTAGTCGAACCCTGTCGGCGACTGGCAGCAAAGGATCAGCTCACGTGCGTGTCGATGCAACACTTCTCAGCTTCCGCGACCGAAAAGTGAACGATGGCGTCATGTTCGCTCCGATGGTGTACCGTATCCTCTGGCTTTGTGTTCTTGTGAATTCGTAGAAAGCGCTCGCGTCGTCTCGCTTCCCGGCACTCAGCACGATCCTCGTCCTGGAGTCCATCAAATCGCTGATCAAAGAGCGCCATCCCCAGCAGCAGCAGCAGCAACCCACCCCTCAGCAGCTCACCAGTGCAGCGAAGTCAAGCAAGAGGCTGCTGTCATTCATACCAAGGAAATCGACCAGCTCCATCGTGCCACAGAGCGAGCCGAGCCTCATCCAGACGATGCTGCTTGTTGCGCAGCGAGGCACAAAGCTCGCGCACATCGACGTCCTCTTTGCCGTCTTCGGGTGGTTCGTGCTGGCTGTGTATATTTTCGCAGTCTTCGCGGCTCGCTCACAGAATTTGCCCATCGGGTGCAAGCTCTGCATGCGGTCGTGGCTGCAGACCAAACATCCGTGTGCGGTCTTTGAGATCAACTGCATGGCGCGCGGCGGCATCACGGGCACACTTCAAGAAATGGACTTGGCACTGGGCGTTGTGAGCCCGTTGACTTGCAGAATTTCGTCGTTGAGCACAGCAAATTGACGTAGGCGCCTCGCTTTCTAGCCAGGAAGAAGATCGTCGGTGCGCTGTCGCTCGCAGGCAACTTGGTCAAGATCGTGTCGCTGAGCGAGATCCTGGCCACGTCCTGCAATCGATCGTTCCTCGGACACAATCCGATTCAGCGCCTGAGCCTCCTCTCCTCAGATGAAGATCCAAGGATCCCGGCACAAACCTTGTTGCGCATCTGCATGAGCTCCACCTTGAAGGCTCGAGTGTGAGTTTGCTGCCAGAGTGGATGACTTCCACGTCACTGAGAGAAAGGGGTCGGGCCCAGAGCATCGTCGTGTTTGGCGACCAGAGTCTGCTGTGTGGTGCATCGTCATCCTCCTCCTCCGACGACAAGAGCAACTCGACCAATTTGAAGCCGACGACTGAGGCGACGATCGCGACGCTGAACTGCTCGTCGTCCGACTCGGGCGGGCATTTTGCCTCGCTTGACAAGCTCACGCGAGATCTGAACACTTTTAGGCAGCGGGTCCACTCAGAATTCTAAGGAAACACATCGTTAGCCAAGACTGTGAGTGGCAATCGTGAGCCAAGACAAGCTCCGCGTGCTCGGACAGAAAATCCGTTCGGACAGATGTTCTTGCTGATTCTGACTCATCTTAGTAAAATCAAGTCAACAATATAAGCCGGTTTTAACAGATCCAATGGAAGTACAAAAAATGCAACTTGAGTTTGAATGTCAAAAGTAATCCAAAACCGATAGATTCCTGACAGCCTACCTTCACAAAAATAATGATCCTGTAAAAAACGTTTCCACAGGGTAAAACACCAATTACACCACGCTTTGGTTAGCCTGTGTGGCATTTCGAGCCAATTCGCAAAAGAACACAACGATGGACGAGTCGCTGCACGCGCGCTGCGTGTACTTCCACGAGCGGCTGGTGGCGCACCCGCTGGCGTGGCCGTTCCTGCAGCCCGTGGACCCCGTGGCCATGAACCTGCCGACGTACCTGGAGATCATCGCGTCGCCCATGGACCTGAGCACGATGTGGACCAAGCTGCAGGCGCTCGCGTACGACTCGCCCGACGCCTACCGGCGCGACATGGTGCTCATGTTCGAGAACGCCATCGAGTTCAACAAGGACGACACGCACGAGGACTCGGTCGGGTGCGTTGCGTTACGCACACACACGCGCTCTGTATGCGGATGTACTGCTCGTAGCTGCCTATGTGAAGCTCATGGGGACTGCTATTGCCTTGTGATATTGTGCTGCTACACAGAGAGGTCGCCAAGAGACTGCTCGCCATGTGTCTAGACGAATGGGAGAAGACGTTCTCCGAGGTGCGTGTTCTCAAGCATCTGTGCTCGTACGTATTATGATATTGCGGTATTGTGTTATATCTGACTGTGTGTGCGTCCACCTGTACGCTTGCTTGCTTGTACAGGAAGCCACGACGGACTGGAAGCAGGTGCTCGAGTCGCAGCTGCAGGCGCGCATGGTGGAGCGCGCCAGAGACGCCAAGATGGTGCTGCGCTGGAAGAAAGAGTCGTTCGTCGCGCGCTTCAACCGCGAGAAGCGCGAGCAGCGCCAGGCGCTGGCGGTCGCGCAGGACTCGTCGTGATGATGACACGTGATGCGTGGTGAAGGTGACGCAGTGGAGTGGAGTTTTGTCATGGCAGAATATGTTGGTGATGGCGTAGAAGGACGGGAGGTGATCTGGTGTCGGAAGGAGAAAGAGCGAATGATGGCGAGCATCTCGTGATACAACTTGTAGCAACTTGAGGTGGCGAAGCGCTCGCTCGGGCACGATGGCCACCTGGCAAATGGCGCTCGAGCATTGTGCTCTGTAGGTCGCGATCCCGTCCGTAGCTGTCCGTAGCTGTCCGTCAAGGTGCTTGCGCGTCGTTGATCCGCCAGTCGAGAGCGTAGTGTACCCTACAGCACGTGCACCGGATAGGAAAAAGGTGAGACCAATATGACAAAAAAGTATCTGACAGTAGCGAGGCGGCTCTTATTAGGCACATCTGCCAGTTGAACCAACCCGTCGAGTCCCACCCCATCACGTCGCAATCCAGCGCTTCCTTTGATTTGATGTCAGTTGGTCGGTTGGCTTCTTCCACTCAAGACAGAGACCGCGAAAAGGACCAGAGCGCGAGAGCCAAGATGCAGTCCTCTGAGCCACAGAGTAAGCGGTGTAAGGCGTCCCATTCATCCGCCGGAGGTCTTCGTGGAGGAGGCGCCAACGGAGCTGCTTCTCCGGCTGCCAATGACTCGCCGTCGATATCGTCATCCACCCGTGGCAATGGCTTGCTCACGGCGCTGCTGCTCATCCACTGCGAGCTCGGCGATGAGCTCCTGAGCTTTCTCGAGCCGCACACGATCGCGACGCTCTGCACAGTGCTGCGCTTCACCAAAATACTGGGCTACGTGCTGGAGGACCACCACCGATGGCAGATGTTGCTGGAGCTGCACTGTGGAATTCACGAAGTGACGAGCATTGCGCCAGACGCCAGCAGTCCAGCTGTGTACGACCAAGTACGTGAGCTCACCGAAGAAGAGGGATCGAACAAGCTGGAGATCCTGGTGAAGCGCACGATCCCTGTCTTCGGCTGCCGAGCGCTCGCTGAGTACGTGAGTCTGCGCAGCCAGCTGCTGCATCTCCAGCAGGACGTCCTGGCTGTCGAGGGCGACCTCGGTGCGATCACGAGCGTCGGTGACAACCACCCGATCGATTGTCTCGTGTTCCCCACGTCCGGGTGCTTCCGCAACCCTGGCGTGGGCGTCGCGGGACGCGTTCACGAGCGAGCGGGTCCGCAGCTGGATGCGTCGATCAAGCGCCAGAGCATCGAGCGGTCGTTCATGGCATGCGGACAGGTGCTCTGCACTCCGGGCTTCAAGGCGGGCGTGAGTCTGCTCATACACTGCGTGGGTCCACCTGGGAACATTGCCGGCAGCGACGCGCTGCTCTACCAAACATACCGGAACGCGCTCCTGGCGATCGATGACAACACGGCCGTGGCTTGCGCGGCGACCGCATCAATCTCCACTGGGAGACTGCAGTTTCCCGTGGAGTGCGGCGGTGGTCGCGCTGCTTGCGGTTCGCGACTTGGTGCTGGAGCGGGATTTTGGCGCAAAACTGGTGTTTGTCTGCTGGGAGAAACCGGTGCTCCAGGCGTTCGAACGCGCCAAGACGAACTTGCTCACGGCGATGGCTGAAGCGAGGTTTGTGACGACGAAGTAGGGCTTTGGAGTGTGCGTACTGGGAGTTTGTGGGGCTGTGCACGTTGTCTGTCACCAGATTTCTTTCTCTTTGCTGTCTGGTTTGCTACGTCAATGAATGGATATATGGGACCTCTGCTACATATCAGCGAGTGAGTGTGAGGTTTGAGTGCATCCTTTGCTGAGCTGGCCATCCGCCACCACGACCTTTCGCCACCAACATTGTTGGCATAGCAGTTTCTTTCATTCTCGAGCTTGTGTGTCGCCTACCGCCTCTTCGTCTGCGCAACTGGCTGGGGGCTTCATACGCAAGCTTCAAGCACCTGTTGCTCTTCTATCATCATAGCTCTGGAGCTTGTCCATTGGGGCTCTCTTTGTTCCCAGGTCTCTCCTCTGCTCCACCTTGCTGGCGCCAGTGCCTGAGCCCAAATGGACGCGAGGTGTCTCCGCGAAAGTTCCTGCGCGAGTCCCTGCACCAGCCCCCACTCGGCTTCCACGGCGACGCCTACGACGACGATGATACTGGAGTAGATTCACACGGCGCTAGGACGCACGAGTACCAGAAGAGCGCGAACCAGGACAGCCGCGCCGCGTCACACTCTCAGCCAATCCTGTTCATGGAGCACCGCGATCCCGCGACGCAGACCTCCAACATCGCGACGGCGGACGACGCCGCCCAAGCCGCCGCGTCGACCGCGACCAACTTTCTCAAGACCGGCGAGGACGCGATCGCGTTCTTCGTGCGCAACCGCTCGGACAGCGAGATCAAGTTCGTGCACCTGAACCGCGCGCACGCGGGCATCAAGTTCCGTCCGTACGACCTCGTGGTCGTGGCCCAGGGCGACATCGAGAGCGAGCACTTCACCATGTCGTCCAGCGGTCTCGCGCACATGAGCCCCGGGAACTCGTCCGAGTTCATCGCGCTCGCCGAGTGGATGCGCCAGTCCACGCTCTCCAACGTGCTCACGTCCTTCCGATTCTTCAAGTACTACCTCGTGAACAAGTCATTCTCGCTCTGGTGCGCCAACGTGCGCTTCAAGCTCTACTGCCGGCAGCGCAAGAAGCTCAAGGCCAAGATGTACCTGGCGAAAGAGAGCTTCTGCACGCCGCTACTGCAGGTGAAGAGAGTGATGAGCACCGAAGTGCTGAGCGTCGTGTTGCTGGACCTGCGCGCGCAGAAGACCTATGAGAGCACGGCGTTCGTCGAGTACCAGGCGGCCAAGCGCGCCGAGGCGTCCAAGCAGTTTGAGACGTGCATCGAGAAGCTGCAGGCGATCGTGCAGAAAGTGTGCATCGACGTGAAGAACTTGACCAAGGTCTCGGACCCGCAGGAGGATTTCCTCTCGGACAACGTCCAGTTCGGCACGAGCGGCGGCGGCGCGCAGAAGAAGACCAAGTCGATCGTCGCGGTCAAGTCCGAGCAGCAGCAGCGCCGCAAGCTCTTCAAACGCGCCGCCGAGGAGGCGTCGATGATCTCGGACTTGATCCGACTGATTGACTACGTGGCTGTCGAGAGCTTCGTCGTGCTGGCGATCCAGAGCTGTCGCGAGTTCCTCCAGGAGCTCAACAAGGTGCCCAGGAAGACGGGGCTCTTTGAGACCACAATCTTCTTTGGCGAGGAGTGCACGATCTTCGCGCCGACCAGCGAGCAGATCCAGCACATCGTCGTCTCCATGACGGACGATATTGTCAGCACGGTCAACTCGGTCTCGCGCGTGTTGTACCTGCGTCCGTTTGCGCCGTATGTCGCGAACGTGGTCGCGGATGCGCCGCACGTCGGTGCCACGATCAGCGCAAGCGTCGACTTTCAGCAGATCCGCAGAGAGCTCGTGGCGAAGATCATCACGGACTACAGCGAAGCGGCCGAGTACGTCAAGATCTTTGACAACGTGCGGCCGATCTACGAGTACGACAAGATGTGGGACTTTGACGAGTACTCGCAGCGGTCCCATACCGTCGCGACGCTCAAGACCGACATGCTCCAAATCAGCACGTGGGAGAAAGAGCTCGAGAAGATGCGCGCCGGCCAGACGATCGGCATCCTCCACGTCGAGAGCCGCAAGCTCAAGCAGACGCTGATCCCCATGACGACCGCCAAGCTCGACTTGATGAAAGGGCTCGTGAAGGACCTCGCGCGCGCGAAATGCAAGGACCAGCTCATCGAGTACAAGCAGTGCATCCAGGCTTTGCTGCAGCGGCCGCAGCACCTCAAGGAGTTTGCGAGCCACGTCGAGCGCATCCAGTCGCTCAAGCAGAAGCAGAAGGCGCTCTCGAAGGACACGAACGTCGTCGACGAGCTCTACCGCCTGCTGGGCAACTACGGCGTGCGCATCTCCTCCGAGGACATGGTGCAGCTCGACGATCTGCGGAGCGTCCAGGAGAGCTACAAGGAGGAGACCGACGCCGTGGACGGCTTCGTGCAGAGCCGCATTGGCGAGATGGCACAGCAATTGGAGGCGAACATCCAGCGCTTGGACGAGCAGGTGCTGCAGCTCAACAACCAGCTGCAAACGGGGCTCTTCATCGACCCGGACCAGTTTGAAGACCCGACGCTGGTCAAGAACGAGCTGGACGCGACCAAGCAGCGTCTCACGCAGTTGGACGAGCTGTCCAAGCAGTACACCGAGTACCAGGTGCTCTTCAACCAGCCGACGTTCAAGTACCTCAACCTGCAGGCCACGCAAGAGTTCTTTGGCACGGTCGAGTCGCTCTGGACGTCGGTCGAAAAGTGGAACGCGACCTACCACGACGCGCTCACCAATTCGTTTGTCGACGTGAACGTCGAGGAGCTCTCCAAGGAGATCGCGGTCGCGTTCAAGGACGCCTACGCTTTGCACAAGAAGCTCAGCACCGACGTCACGGCGGTGTTCAAGGACCGCACGGCCGAGTTCAAGCTCAAGATGCCGACGATCCTCGAGCTCGGGAACCCGGCGATGAAAGACCGCCACTGGGAGAAGATCTTCAAGGCTTTGCGGCAGCCGTGGTACCCGGGGATCATGTTCACGCTCGAGAACCTGATCGCGTACGACGTGCTGGATATGAAGGACCTGATCGGCGAGGTCTCGTCGACGGCCTCGGGTGAAGCGCAGATCGAGGCGTCGCTCATGAAGATCAAGCACGGCTGGGACCAGATGGCGTTCACGTGCATCAGCCATCGCGAGCAGAAAGATGTGTTCATCCTGGGCAGTCTCGAGGACATCCTGACGCTCCTAGAGGACAACCAGGTGACGCTGCAGACGATGATGGGCTCCCGCTTCATCATGGGCGTCAAGGACGAGGTCAAGCGCTGGAACAAACGCCTCTCGCTGCTCTCGGACACGCTGGACGAGTGGATCACCTGTCAGCGCAGCTGGATGTACCTCGAGACGATCTTCTGTGCCGAGGACATCCAGAAGCAGTTGCCCGTGGAGGCACAGAAGTTCGCGCTCGTGGACAAGAACTGGAAGAACGTGATGATGCGCACGAACATCGACCCGAGCGTGATCCGGTCGGTCGAGAGCGGCTCAGACCTGCTCGACCAGTTCCGCATGTCGAACCAGATCCTCGAAGAGATCCAGAAGTCGCTCGAGGACTACCTGGAGACCAAGCGCATGGGCGTCCCGCGTTTCTACTTTTTGTCGAACGACGAGTTCCTGGAGATCCTCTCGCAGACGCGCGACCACGGGCCGCGCAGCCGCATCTCGGCAAGTGCTTTGACGCGATGAAGAGCATCCGCTTCGACGAGACCGCGAGCGTCAAGCCCGGCGTCGCGAGCAACGTCGTGAACGCGATGATCAGTGGCGAGGGCGAGATCGTCGAGTCCCCAGCTCTGGTCACCGCTGCGGGACCCGTGGAAACCTGGCTCGTCGAAGTCGAGAAGGCCATGCGCGCGAGTCTCTACGAGGACGGCGTCAAGGCGCTCACGAACTACCCGATCGAGGACGCGATCGACCGCAAGCAATGGCTCTTTGGGTACTCGGCGCAGACGAAACCGAGGAACCTCTACGAACAGTTTGAGCTCAAGCTCGAGAAGAAGCGCAAGAACCTGCTGGGTCCTCTGACGTGGTGCTCGCCGTCTCCCCCATCGGCGCGGGCTTTCGCAACCGGTGCCGCATGTTCCCGTCGCTCGTGAACTGCTGCACGATCGACTGGTTCAACGCGTGGCCCGAAGACGCGCTCAACTCGGTCGCGAAGCGCTTCTTCGCGGGGGAGCGCCGAGGAACTGGGCATTGAGAACAATGTCGACACGCTCTGCAAGATGGCGGTCACGATCCACCGGAGAGTCGAAGAAGCCATGCCGGCGTACTTTGCGTCCATCAAGGCGCTGTCGCAGCTCAAGAAGGACGACATCACGGTGCTCAAGACGTTCACGAACCCGCTGCGGCTTGTCGGCATGACCATGAACGCGGTCTGCCTGCTCTTTGGCTCCAAGCAGGAGTGGAACGAGGCCAAGAAGCTGCTCAACGACACGAAGTTCCTCGACAAGCTCAAGGAGTTCGACAAGGACAACATCCCGCCCAAGACCATCCGCGCGCTGCAAAGTTCATGGTCGACGAAGAGTTCATGCCCGAGACGCTCAACAGCATCTCCACGGCCGCCACGTCGCTCTGCATGTGGGTGCGCGTCATGTACACGTACGACACGGTGGCGAAGAACATCGCGCCAAAGAAGGAGAACCTGCGGCAGGCCGAGGAGCGGCTCGAGAAGGAGCAGCAGCAGCTCGAGGTCAAGCAGTCGGGGCTGAACGAAGTGCTGAAGAAAGTCGCGGACCTCAAGCGCACGCTCGAGAACGCGATTCGGTACGGCGCCCCCGTACTGCTTGAGAACGTCGAAGAAGACCTCGACCCATCGCTGGAGCCCGTGCTGCTCAAGCAGGTCTTCAAGCGTGGCGGCCAGTTCCTGCTGCACTTGGGCGACAGCGACGTGCCCTACAGCGAGAACTTCCGCTTCTACATCACCACGAAGCTCGCGAACCCGCACTACATGCCCGAGATCTGCATCAAAGTGACGGCCATCAACTTCACGGTCACGCGCACGGGGCTCGAGGACCAGCTGCTCGTGGACGTCGTGCGCAGCGAGCGTCCCGACTTGGAGCAGAAGAAGAACGAGCTCACGGTGAATATCGCCGCGGACAAGAAGCAGCTCAAGGAGATCGAGGACAAGATCCTGTACATGCTCGAGAACTCGCAGGGCAACATCCTGGACGGCGAAGAGCTCATCGACACGCTCGGCACAGCAAAGTGACGTCCTCGGCGATCAAAACGCGCATGGCGGAGGCTGAGACCACGTCGCTGGAGATCGATCAGACGCGTGAGGGGTATCGGTGCGTGGCGATCCGCGGCTCGATCATCTACTTCGCGATCGCGAGCCTTGCGCTTGTGGATTCGATGTGCCAGTACTCGCTGCAGTTTTACCAGAAACTGTTTGTGATGCGACTCGAGAACTCGGCCAAGTCCGAAATCCTCGACGAGCGCCTCGACATTCTCACGAACGACATCACCGTGTCCATGTTTGTGAACGTCTGTCGTGGCCTGTTTGAGAAAGACAAGATCGTGTACGCGTTCATGGTGGCGTCTAGCATCCTCCTGCAGCGCGGCGCGATCAACGCGAGCGAGTGGAACTTCTACCTGGTGGGCGACAAGCGCAGCCCCGCTGCCCAGAGCGCACTCGCAAACGCCAGCGGACTCACGCGGCCGTCGTGGCTCTCGGAGCGCGTGTGGAAAGTGCTGCTAGGGCTCAAAGAGGTCTCACCAGCGTTCGACCACCTCGCAGAATCGGTGATCAGCCAGTCGGACGGCTGGAAGAAAGCCATGGTGCTCTCGGATCTGCCCCACGCCGAGCCGTTGCCGCAGCCCTGGGAGTCGAAGCTCACGAACTTCCAGCGATTGCTCGTGCTGCGTGTGTTCCGCGAAGAGATGCTCGTGTTCGGCACGCGCGAGTTTGTCGGACGAGAGCTCGGCAAGTTCTTCACCGAGTCGCCCCCGTTCGACCTCAACGGCTGCTACCGCGACTCGAAACCCGAGACGCCGCTGATCTTCGTACTCTCTCCTGGCGCGGACATCAACGACTACCTGCTAGAACTCGCCAAGCAGGAAGGCAAAGAAGGCTCGGGACTCAAGATCATCTCGCTCGGACAGGGCCAGGGGCCAATCGCAGAAGCGCTGATGAAGCAGTCGAAGGAGACGGGCGACTGGATGTGTCTGCAGAACTGCCATCTCGCGGTCTCGTGGCTTGGGAGACTTGAGCAGATCCTCGAGCAATCGCAGAGCGAGGAGATGCACCAGGAGTTCCGGTTGTGGCTCACGAGTATGCCGAGCTCTCGTTTCCCGTGCCGATTCTGCAGAACAGCATCAAGATCACCAACGAACCTCCCAAGGGCATCAAGGCGAACTTGGGGCGAACGTTCTTGGACATGAAGGAGTCGGACTACGAAGGCTGCACCAAGCCGCGCGAGTTCAAGAAGCTCGTGTTCGCGCTCGCGTTCTGCAACGCCGTGTGCCTCGAACGCCGCAAGTTCGGCGCGGTCGGGTGGAACATCCCCTACGAGTGGATGAACAGCGACTTGAAAACGGGCATGCAGCAGGTGCGGCTGTACCTGGAAGAGCAGGACACGGTGCCCTACGTGACGCTCAACGTCATGGTTGCCGACGTGTCCTACGGCGGCCGCTTCACGTCCTCGGACACGTACTTTGCGCCGCCCGAAGGAAGTCTCGCGTCACTGCGCGAGTACGTGAGCGCACTGCCGACCGCTGACGCTCCGGACATCTTTGGGCTCCACGCGAACGCCGACATCACGTTCCAGCAGAAAGAGACGAGCCAGCTGCTAGGCACGATCCTGCGCATGCTCGGAGGCGGCGGAGGCGACAGTGGAGGCGGTGCTGCCGCGCAGAGCAACGACAGCATCGTGATGGAGATGGTCGTGTCGATCCAGGAGCGCATGCCCGACCTCTTCTACGAGAACAAGGCGCACGCGTCGACGTTCAAAGAGGCGGCGGGCGGTCCCGGAACTCGCTCGGCGTGTTCTTGTCGCAGGAGATGGTCCGCTTCAACTTCCTCATCCGCGTCATGAAGAACACGCTGGAGATGCTCAAGCGCGATCAAAGGACTGGTCGTGATGTCCGGCGCGCTCGAGAAGATGTACAACGGCTTTCTGATCCAGCAGATCCCGAAGGAGTGGGAGGAAGCAGGGTACCCGTGCCTGAAGCCCCTGGCGTCCTGGATCGAGGACTTCTTTGCGCGCATCGCGTTCACGAACGAGTGGCTCGTCAACGGCCCTCCGCTGGCGTTTTGGCTCTCTGGGTTCTTCTTCCCGCAGGGCTTCATGACCGCCGTGAAGCAGTCATTCTCGCGCGAGCGGCAGATTGCGATCGACGCGCTCGTGGTATCGTGCGAGACCATGGCGAAAGACCGCGAGGCGTACCAGGTCGCGCCGCCCTTCGGCGTGTACATCTACGGACTCTTCATGGAAGGCGCACGCTACGACCGCAAAGCCATGGTGATCGCCGAGTCGATCCCGAGTGAGCTCTTCGACCGCATGCCGGTGATCTGGCTCAAGCCCATGCGGCGCGAAGAGTACAAACCCGCCGACGTGTACGAGTGTCCGCTGTACAAGACGTCGATCTGCGCGGGCACGCTCTCCACGACGGGCCACTCGACGGACTTTGTCGTGGGCCTGGACATCCCGACGGACAAGAGCCCCGACCACTGGATCCGACGCGGCTGCGCGATGCTCTGCATGCTCGACACGTAGAAGTAGACTGTGAGAGATCGGACGGCGATCTTGAGACTGATAGGCACACAGACAATAGAGAAGATACATTCAATCCCGAGCAAGTAAGCAGTCACAACCCACGTTAGTGTTGTCAATATTCCATCATCATCACCATAATATATTTCGCTGTCATAGCTGACAACTCGCAAGTTAGCTGTGTTCTTCCGCCTTCGCCTTGACCAGTTGCGCGATCTCGCTGTTTGCCTTGACGCGGTCCTCGGTCGACAAGGTGTAGTACGACTGCAGGGTCTTCTTCTCCCACTGCACACACACAAATCAACAAGACCAGCAGATAGATGTGAGTCTCTAGACACCAGTCACCACCAAAAACAAGGATCGCATCATACGTACGTACCATGCGAACATCGCGCACCGAGTGCTGAGGGGGCTGGTACGTGTGCGTAGCTTTGAATTTCTTGTTGTGTCGCGCCAGCAACGCCTGGAGGTCGTGAAGATCGCTGTTCCCTGCTGCTGAGGAAGATGTCGCTGTTGCTGCTGGTCGCCGTGGTGCGGTCTTCGTCTTGCCATTTCTCGGAGCGTCTCCTCCTGTTCCTGCCGAAGTCTGCTTCTGTGCTGCCGCTGCCGCCATCCGACTGCTTGCAGTAGGCACCATGAAGCGAGCGCGTGCCTGCGCAGCGTTTGCCTCTGACGTAGACGTACCTGGAACTGACCGTTCTCGTTGGTGACCATGATGCGCGGACCCGCCGGCAGCCAGCACCCGCTTTCTCGACGCGAGCAAGTCAGTTGACAAACCGTTTGCTCTCACAAGGGGATCGCTCGTCACAGCTGCAGTTGGCGCAGTCGTGGTCTTGATCGGCGCTCGCATGCGCACCACACTCGCAGGTTCCTGACGAGTAGCACTTCCGGTTGAAAGCCCCTCTCCACTTGCTCCCCCCAAAGCAGACTTCCTTCGAAGTCTTGCCGGTGGTCTACGCACACACGAGGACACAAACACATCCACAACAGCGTTAGGCTTAGAATGCGTACACCATACGCTTGATACAACAGAAACCTCACGCCTTACCCGCTCACGATGGACCCAAGCGCGCTTGCCGACGACCCGACCGAAAGAGCCGCGCGAGTCTGCTGGACGTTGCTGTTGTTGTTGCTGCTGCTGCCACCTCCGCCTGCGTTCACAGTTGCACCGTTACTCAAGCCACCGACACCAGCATTCCCACCTCCCGACAGCGTACTAAGCGCCGGCGCGACGTTCGCTCGCCGCTGCGGCCCGGCGAGTCGGTTCTCCTTCTCCAATGCGGCGCTCTGGTTGAGCGCAGTACCTTTCGCTCGGTGGCTGTTACTACTCCCACTGGGACGGTGCTTGCTGCTGCCAGCATTTGCGCCGCTGCTACTGTTGCTGATGGTACTCGTATTGAGCGTACCGCCATACTCTGCACTACTGTGGGTCTTCTGCTGCGCCGCGGCCTCTTCCTGGGCGAGCTCGTAGCTCGGCTTGCTGTGCGCCGCATGCACGTGGTCGAACCACGGGTCGTGGGGCGGCAATGAGCCGTTGCTGCTGGTATTGCTGCTGTTTGTTGGGAAGTGCGGGTGGTACTTGGGCGGCAGCGTGAGGTCCACGAACAGCTGCGGCGCGTCGAACTCGAAGAGCGGGTCGAAGCAGCGCCCCGCCGCCATGCCGCCGCCGTCCGCGCCGCCGCCCGACACGCTGGTGCGCCGCTTTGCCATCATCCTTCTGCTGTGCTGTGCCTCCGCTGTTGGTTCAACGTGGAAACGAGTTTTGTGTTTGTTTTTGAAAAAAGCCCGCGAAAAACCGTTTGCAAACTATCAAATTAGAGAGTGCTTGGAGATTGCTATAACTTGGCATGCACGAAGAAGGTTATGCTAATAGAGTATCGAAATAGACCTGAAATTATGAAGTCGTGCCTCATAAGTTAATACAAGTATAAAATATAGGGTTCGTTAGTTGTATATTTCGGATAAACTACGGATAATGTCAAAAAAGCCAGGATTATATCCGAA